>PYFS01000206.1:0-31695 GCA_003671545.1 Ophiognomonia clavigignenti-juglandacearum | reverse complement strand
GTTGTTGTTGTTGTTGTTGTTGTTGTTGTTGTTGTTGTTGTTGTTGTTGTTGTTGTTGTTGTTGTTGTTGTTGTTGTCGACCGAATCACGACCGAGCCGCAGCTCTAAATTTCGACTCGGCGCTCTCTCAATAGCTGCCGCCGCAGCAGGCTGCTCTTCATTTGCCCGCGCGTCGAGAAACACCTGCATCGCGTACGATGACGTCTGGTGCGCGGGCGGCGGCCTCTTGTGGGTGTAGTTGTTGCTCGCCGACGAGTTATTGTTGGCGCTGCTGCTCCCACGCTGTTGCTGCTGCTGCTGCTGCTGGTGGTGGTGGTGGTAGTCGCTGCCGCTTCTCTGCGACCCAGACACACTCGCACTACGACTCGCGCGCCCGCCCAGCGCCCCAGGCATGATCGTCCGCGGGATATACGCCGGGTGCGTAGGAAGGGCATCCGTGCTCGTGCGAGGAGCCGTGTCGGTAGTGGGGGCAGCGAGCAGGCGGAGGGGGTGCGCGGCTAGAGGACGGCCGCGGGAACGGCCTTCGAGCCGGTCGTAGTACTCTGCATTGCTGTTCCACTCGTCTGCTGCTGCTGCTGCTAGCGGGAGCTCGTCGGAGGCGGTGGATGCAGCGGCGGGCGTCTTGTAGTCGACGGTGTAGTGTGGAGGCGCGGGCTGCAGCGCGAAATCAGGTGTGGAGAGGTAGCCGGTGCCTGGGCTGTTCTGGTGTTGGTAGGCTCGGTTGATTAGGCGGGCGTCTTCGCGCTCGTAGCGGCGCTGGCGGAGGCAGTAGATGGTGAAGAGGGCGATGGCGGCGATGATGAGCGCGCCGAGGGTGACGGCTATGGCGATGATGGTTGTGTCACTGAGTGGCTTGGAGGAGTCTGAGGAGGTGGCTGTGGCCGTGGAATTGGAGGGCGAGGTGATGTTGATGGAGGTGGTGGAGAAGAGCGAGCCGGTTATGCTGAGAAGGGTGCCGGGGGCGGGCTGTTGTTTGCAGCCTGCTTCGAGGGCGAGGAGGACTGCGGATTTGTGAGCGGCTTGATCCTCCTCTTATCGGCTTGACGTGAGATGATTCTGTCAAAGGATGCAACTTACAGTTTGCCGTGTATGTCGACGGACCCGACCGCAGACAGCTCACGCAGTTGTTGATGCTCGTGCCATAGAGGGCGTCGTCATCGGCCTGGCAGTACCCAAACTCCGTCTCGTTGGATGGGTCCAGGTTGCCGGATACGATGGCGCCTTGGAGTGGTGCGCAGGCGTATTCGACATTGCATTCTGATGTTGCATTGGCACTGGCATTCTGCGAGGGAAAGTCGTAGAGACAGACCGCTGAAGCGTAGCGAAGATTATCTGGTCGAGTTTGTTAGAGACTTCTGTTCATATCGAGCGGAGTGAGGTGTGGATTGGCCCTGGCTTACAGAGGAACCATGAGACGTCGTTGTCTGTGCCTCTTGTGGCATTACTCGTTTGCAGACACTCCAAACAGTTCATGAAGGTGGACCCCGTGGCAGTCGCATAGTAGTCGAAGTCATTGCGCACAAAATCTGAGGAGGTCGTTGTTGTCGTGTTTCCACATACTGAAGAGCAGGATGAGCCCGGGGTGATCCTGAGGGCGTATGCATGAAAAGCGAGAACAGACAGGACCAGCCCAAGAGATGATAATGATCTTGCCATGCTGACCAGAAACAAGAATAGCCTGTCAGCTTCACGATGCCTTCGACATAGAAGGGCGGGAGAATGTTGGGGGAGGGGGTCAGCGTGGCTACGGTGCCCCTTTCAACGCACACCCACTCGATGTCTGTCTCATCACTGACCAAAGTGAGAGATGATAGTTTGCTTCGCCTTGTGCAAGCCACATGGAAGGATGACCAGCCCTATACAGCCCTGACAATGGATGGGGGGAGCGGCACACGACAATTATACCACCGGTTTCTGGACGAATCGCCACGCTGCCCGTTCAAGTCTAAAGACGCACGCCAGCGGAACTCCCACACCATACTGGCATATTAAAAATCAAATCTAGGCCAGGCTGCATACTGCTGCTGCAGCTGCTGCCAGCGCGGACTGCAGCTGCGGTATCGTCACAGGCGCGCAGTGAGGCTTGCACCGGTGTAACGCATGTTAGATTACCATTGCGGTCTCCCTCCTAAGGACCAACATGGTCGACGGTTCCCCCAATCACAGCCATCCGCGTCCCGGGAAACAAACCCCCGGCCAGAAACTTCTTCCAGGGACAGAGTGTGATTTGAGGTTGGGGAAACACTGCAGGTCATAGTTCGTCTGGTGGGAGGAAACATTGCAAGGTCTGGGTTCTGCAGAATGCGCAGACGTCAATGAGTGGTCGTCTAAACGCCGGCCCTGGTAGCGGCCTGATTTGTTCCACAGCGGGCCAATTGGCAATATGATCCGAGGTGGGGGTCTCCCAGAATGCTGGGATCAGAGCTTCGGAAAGGTGGTGATCTTCCCCACTCGGATCTCATTGGTTGAAGAGGCGAACGAGGTGTTGACGACATGCGGATGCCTCCTGAGCCTTGCTGCTGCAACCTCGGGAAGGGAGAATCTGCCGCCGGGCTGACAAGAAGCGCCTTGCTCTCAAACTTTACACTCCCAGGATTACATAGCTGCTGTCTGTCGAATGGTGAGTCTCATCAGCTCCATCACAACTCCACAGGCTCGCGTGTATGTGCCCACTGACAGCATTTTCTTGCCGCCCTGGCGCTTAAAAGTTCTCAGTGGTTTGCCGGGGTGGACCAAACCCTCGCTCCGTGCGGTGATCATGGGTGCATTGGTAGTACTCGCATGTGACAGACCAGCAGTCATGGTGGCCGCGTGAGTGCAGGCCGTGTCGTTCCTAGGCACGGGTCGGGCCTGTGCGCCCCCCCCCCCCCGCCTCCAACGATTTAGGGGGTTGGGACAACGGGACGAACTGCAGAAGTTCGGTGTTGTGGATTTCGCGTTTTCTCGCCTTGCACAGAGGTCGTCCAAGCTGAACTCATGGAAATTGCCTTGTTTTCGCGGAAACCTGAACTTGCAAGGCTGGCGGCTATCTTGGCGGATTGCCGAGTTTTATGGGCCCGCTGCGCGCCTTCACGAACCCCCACGAGCCACTTGGCAAATTAATTGCCAGACGCCAGGCATATCTCGAGTGAGAAATACCCTACGTCTCTCTTCCTGGTCTGTATGCCCTCCTCGCATGTATCAGCGTATATAATATGTGATTTGAGCTGGTGTATGATTTGACAGAAGTAGACCATCTGGGCAGCGAAAGCACCAATTCTGTTGTATGTACTCCGTACCCCGTACATACATGCACAACAGGGAAGTCGAAGTCTCGCATGCGGAGTGATTGCAAAATGGCACTCTGAGCGGCTCAGTGGTCACTCTGAAAGGTGTAATTCGCAAGGTTGCAGCGAGGATATTTCGTAACTTTTGATCAGGGCGACTCTCGCATGCTAACAAGTCCATAGAACCAGCCTATACTCGGACATTTTTGAGCAAGAGGTCCATGAAAAGAGCCCACTCATGGGACTTGGAAGCAGAGAAAGAGACTGGACGCAACGATTCATCGAGAAATTTGACTGCTATTGCGAAGGCGCGAAGGCAAGCTGTAGGTATGCTCAGGTTTCGTCAAACCCTTCGAGTCTGAAGGTCGTGTCTTGCTGGCGATAGAGGTAAGATTCCACTGTGCTACCAGCTTCGACAATGTTCACAGGTAGCGATGGGGGAATAAAGACTTCCAGCAGACGCTAGCCTTTGAGGATCTGACATGTAGGCTCGAGATGCGGCTCCTCATCCTGGACCTTGAGCCGAGAGGGGAATGAGCCATTTAGCGCCACTCGAACCGACGCCTGAGAGACATTCCCCCACAAATCAGACGAGACGATGAACTTGCCGTCCGGGGTCGAGTAGAAGTGTGGGCGCCAAGTACGGCGTTACCCTATCAAGCTAGACATGCACGGGCCGAAATTTGGACCACATGTCACCCTCCATGAGCTCAACCCGGCGTGGCAGTCTCCTTGAGGTAGCTGAAACCCAATGGCCAACGTTGTCGGGCCGCATGGTGGTGACCTTCAGGTCCAGATGTCACCCATCGCTGTGATTGAGCTCCAGAGCTCCAGGTCTCACAGCTGTCGGCAAGCAGTCTGCCCAGTGAGTAATAGGAACTTCAAGCAGACAAAGTAGCGGTTCGAGTCGACAAGGGGTCACAATGATACCTGCCTGAATATGGTCCTCATTGGCTACCATACCTGTGCCTGATTGCGCGAGAGCCTTGCGGTACGAAGTATTGGAAAAGTGAGGCTCTTGCAGGAACAGTAGTTCCAGGAGGACAAGTCATCACCCACTTCAATCTTCCAACGGCTGACGTCCAGACGGGTGGTGCGGTTGTGCGGATGGGCCAGAGCCTAGCGGATTGGGCAGCAAAATCGGATCAGCAAATTGATCGGCATATGCTGTCCTTCACACCGTATTCGCCGGCACGGGCCATACATAACGACCCGCTGGCCGGCTGCCCGGCTGCTCGTCCAATTTGTCCCGCCAGATCTTCTGTTGGTCACGAGGAACTTGTGTCCTGCAGGGAGCCTGGTACAGCCTTGTGGTGCAGGTGGCACAGCAAGCAGATCGCACAAAGTAAAAAAAATCGATTTCATCAAGTGGTAGCTAACCATGTCGCGGGAGCGTTCTGCCACGAAATACGCATTGGAACAAAATGATGCAAACAGTGAGCATGGCGTAGTACGAAGCTAGCACTGGTTCCTATCGTCCACTTTGTCAGATCGAAGGCTTGTGGTTGCGACAACGTCCAGACTTGAAGGTTGGGACCGAGGAACGTCGAGGTCGTCCGTGCTGGGGCAAGTGTGTTGCAGTAGCTGCAGTACAGTCAGATTTCACTTTCAACAGTGGACCCGGCGACCAATGAAGCTCTTGGACGTGGTCACATCTAAGAAAGTGGGTGGGCCCATGAGTCCAATCAAGCCCCTGTTGGCAGATGCAGTCCGCGGCGCTTACGATGCTCCACTGCAGGCAAGATGCTTGTGGACCAAGCGCGAGAAGCAGCCGGGGAAACCTGATGAGGGAGCGAAATCCGTTCAGTGTGCGGCAGCTCGTTTGCTTCATCATGCTCCCTGGGGGGAACTACGCTGAAAGAACAGTGAATGAGTAAAATGAGTACCAGATCATTGCTCATATGGTCTTCGACCGCTGGAATGAGAACGACTAGAACAAATCGCGGGATGCTTTTTCATGGATTTGCATTCACGCATGAAACCAAACGCGCACTTCGCCATGTGGAAACGCGCTCAACGTTTGGCCAGGATTCTGGCCTCTGAGAGGTCTGTTTGGTCCCGACACAATGGTACGATGGGGCCTTGCTTTTTACAGCCTCCCCATTCGTCGAAAGAGACGGTGAGGTGACCAGCGGGGATGCTCTCCGCTGCGTTATCGCGCCTGTCAACCTTGTCGGGAGACCCTTCAGCGGGTCCCGACCAGAATGAGGGCCCATTGGTACGTGACCCTGGTGCTGTGAACAGGCTGATACCTGCCTCACCAAGCCCCCCCGCTGCTACCCAAGGCCTGCACTGTCGAGGAATCGAGGCTACGCCGCTACGGAGTAAAAAGCTCACAGAGCCAGGTGGGATCCATGGGTCCGCCGGCATACTGGCAGTGTGCCCCGCTACCAGCCTAGGCACGAACCCTTGGGTGATTCCCTCCCCAGTTCATTCAACATTGCCTTAGCTAAATCAGTTCCAAGCCTCCAGCTTATCTGGGGCCAAATTTCTTCTTCACCTATCTGCTCAACAACTACTGCACTCATCCGTCCACCACAACAGATCATCGCCTTCTAGGGCTCCCGCTCTGGCGCAGTTGCCGAACTGGTTGTGCCCTGAAACACGAGAGGCCACTAGAGGCGTTGGCCACAGTGTTGTTTATGCTGCTGTTGCATCAAAATCATCCCTCGCGTCTCCACACACATCTCCCATGTTGATGCTGTCGTGATAAAAGCTGCAGTGAGTGGTCTGAGGCATAAATTTGCCGGGAGGAGCTTTGACTTCGAAGACATATCCACCAGGACATCTGGGGATACACTCGGTCTGCTAGTATCGCTTTCACTGGCTCGATACATCTCAACCCGACGAAAGATCCGTGTATCTACTTGTACACCACCGCGACTCACAGATAAAATCTGGGCACTATGAGGATCGCTTGTGTCCAGTTTGCGCCGCAGGTTGGGGATATCGACAACAACCTCAATCGAGCCGACTCGGTGTTGGCCAAGGCGAACCCAGACGATCTAGAAGATTTGGATCTGCTGGTGCTCCCCGAGCTTGCTTTCACTGGTGCGTCCGTTACACAACATTTCCGGGTGATCTGACAGGCAAGACAGGAACTAATTGTCCGTGTCTCAGGCTACAATTTCAAGTCACTCAATCACATCTCCCCGTTCCTCGAGCCTCAAGGTTCGGGCATCAGCGCGTTATGGGCTCGAACGACGGCACTGAAGTATAACACCAACGTTGTGGTGGGCTACCCTGAGCGAGTGGACGTCACGCCCAAGTGGCCCACGGGGCCTGAGTACTACAACTCAACGATTGTCGTGAATGGCGATGGAGAAACCGTGGCGAATTACCGGAAGTCTTTTCTCTACGTTATCGATGAGACTTGGGCGCTGGAGGGCCGGGAAGGCTTCTTCGTTGAGGAGATTCCGGAGCTTGGCACCATCGCCATGGGAATCTGTGAGTATTTTGCAGGTGATCACTCCATTAGCAGACTTCTTAGCTGACTGAACCTACTGCAGGTATGGATCTGAAGTGAGTCGTTAACAAGTGGCCGATTCCTTTACAGAGAAACTGACCTCGTGTTCCAGCCCGTACAAATTCGAGGCACCTTGGCACGCCTTTGAATTTGCTTTCCATATCTTGTCCGTGGAAGCCAATCTGGTCATTGTCACTATGGCCTGGGTCACACGTGAAGATGGGCGTTACTTCAGTCGCATGCCTGAGGAGCCAGACATGGAGACACTGACATACTGGTGCGTGGTCCGGCCATTCATTTCGTCCTGGCAAATGTGTTTTGACATTGACCTTCTTCATCTGCGCCTGTATTCTCACTATGGCATGAGCGGTCACTGACGCCATTGACTGAATAGGGTCCAACGTCTCGAGCCACTGATTCGAATCGACGGGCACGAAGAAGTCATCGTGGTGTTCTGCAACAGGACGGGCACTGAAGACGACCTCGTCTACGCCGGCACGAGTGCCGTCATCGGTATTCAGGACGGCGAAGTGAACGTATACGGCATCCTAGGGCGCAGCGTTAAGGATGTCCTCGTCGTTGACACGGACAACGGGCCCTATGCCAAGCTGATTCAACGGCCCGAGGAAACTGGCGAAGAGTCAACTCACATCTCCGGGAAAAAGCACAAGAATCGACCCAGAGCTGAGTCGTCTACTTCACGGACGAGAGAGGAGCCAGCCAAATCACGCATCCCAGTTGAAGAGAAACGCAGGCCGAGTCCCAAGCCAGCCCCGACCAGCAGACCAAAGAAGATGAAGCCTCAGTCTCCCAGGATAACGATACCGGAAGTTCAATTCGTAACCAACAACCTTCCCAGCGATGACAGCCCCGGTGTGGCGACTCCGACTTGTCCTAGTCCTACGCCGCTGGATCAGAGACCAGTCCTGACCAGTCCGAGACCGAGGCCATCAGCGCACCATGTGGACACACCATATCCTCGAGATGAGCCGGATCCAAGAATCGGTAGCCCACACATTTATGGCGGCCATGTCTCAGTTGGTTCGCCTGTCTCCCGAGTCGGGTCAACCACTTCAGGACTTGTACCTGATAAGTATTTCCGGATGAAGTCTCAGGTACCGCTGAGGAGTCCTATGGAGGCACGGTTCCCACAAGTTTACCCCCCGGCATCGTCTGCTGTCTCAAGCCCTAAAGCAGGCTCCCTCGTCAGCGTCCGGTCTAAGACCTCAAGTGGGAAACGATCAAACGTCGGTGCCAAGAGGCAGACTCCGCCACCAGAAGCGAGCCAGGACAAGGAGTCTGACGACTCTGCACAATCAAACGAGAAGGCGGAGTCAGCTTCCAAGAGCAGCCAGTCCCAAGAGGCCCTGCCACCTCGCCCGTCATCTCCAAAGTCCCGCAACGCCAGCAGAACCGGAACCGGAAGGGCTACATATGAACGACGACCTTCCGAATCGCACCAACCCAACCTCTCTCAGGTTGGTTCGCGATTGGAGTCGTTGTCGCAGAGACCTGGCTCAGCAATGGACTCCGGAGGTAACGACTCAGAAGGCTCACGCCACGGGCGGTCACGAGCACGGCAGACGAGCGTTCCCAGGCCCCTGGACTCGCCGCGGCCTGGAGACGAGAACAGGGGGAATCTCTCCAGTAAGGAGAACCCGTTCGTTGCCAGTCCAACTGCTATGGGTGAGGCGACGGTGCGATCCCAGTCTGATCTCTTCAAGAATCGTGAACAGAACATCAGCCGAAATGCGGCGGCACGATTTGACTCGGGTCAGTCGACCGTCCATTGGGCTGGCGAGCGGTCTCATTCGCGAACCGAAACCGCTTCGTTCGCGCAACGCAAAGCCCACATCGAGCCCGATAACACCAGAACCCTCGTGTGGGGCGAGCTCTCCAAGATGGTCGGCGAAGTTCTGAGCCACCCACGCGATGCGGGGCGCCAGAACTCGATCCCTCCGGTGCCACCACCGGTGCCAGAAGCTAGAAGGGCAGGCCGCTCGATGAGCGATGGTCCACCTACCGAGCCATCGCAGAATGCGAAACGCTTGATCTCGCCGGACCGACGAGACTCTGGGGACCCAAAGCCCATGAGGACCATCATGGCCATTGACAGCGCCAACGCGTCCCTCGACCCGGATGACGAGATCGTGGCGGAAATCATCTTTCATTCCCATGCTCAGAACCACAAGAACGCACAAGGGCAGACAAGCAACCCGGCAAGTCCAGAGATGGGACAAAAGGGCGTCACTCGCCAACGCCAGAGCCCCAATCTGCGCGAGAAAGCACAGAACATGTCGCAGGCGTCGGGCCAAGCGCATGTGCTGCCAGCCTCCCGAGAGAAGAAGCAACCGTCCCCCCAAGGCCGAAGCCCCTTTGGCGAGATTCGAGTTTACAAAGAGCCAACACCGATGAATCCGAAGGAGCGACCTGACTCTGGTGATTCCTGTCCGACTCTGGACGGGGCATCAATTCATACCATTACAACCCCGGTACGTTCACCGGTGACTCCGTCGCCTCGATATTTCGAGCCCAAAACACCCAAGGCGATGAAACTCAACTCGGAGTATGGACTTCCTACGTCTTTTTCTGACGTTCTGTCCAGCGAAGAATTCCCTCCATTGGCATCCATTAAGGATGATGGTGACTTGAAGGGCAGCCGTAATTCGGGTAAGAAGGCCAGGAGTACTATTTGGTGAACAGACATGAAGTGCGAAATGATCAACATACCCAAGTGTTCTAGTCTAGCGAGGAGTCTGTTTGGGATTCGCAAAACGCATGAAATATGGTGTCTTGTATGTTTGGACGTGTGCCGGCGGGCATCATCGAGCGGAGGCATAGGAAGGGATGATCTTCTTTGGCACACGATGAGATGCGGTTTCTTAGGCGCTGGACATGATGATTTTTAGCCACATTCCCGTGTATACCCTCTTTGCAAATCTATTTTTTTTTATTCTGGTGCTTCCCCATCGTCCGCACGATGTCGAGACTCCCGCAAGGCTTCGATGCTTGCCTCGCACAATATTATTTTTAGATTTTTTTCTTCGCAAACTTCTGCCCACGAGCGTTTTTATGTGGTCGGTTGGTTCGCCCGAAAAATCATCACCACATCAGCCAACGGCTACTCGATACCTGGAGTTGAGCGGCCCGCTTGCAGATAATTTGTTCGACTCATAATTCCAAGTGTCTGCCTAGCGCACGAGGACCGCATCTGCCGTCAAGCCCGCGGACTAACATGCAGACACGTCAAATGTCTCCAGCGCTTGTCTCACGAGTCAGCAATGTCCCCGAGGACTGATCCGAGTTCTCCTCTCTGATCACGGCCCGACAGCAGTATCAATCAGCCGCGGGCCGAAGCTTTAAAAATTGAGTATTGTGAGTAGTTGTGCAGGTTACAAGGAGCGAATATTGGGGCCAAACGTCCGAGCGGGAGGCTCGGGTCGGCGACACCTGATTGGGTTCGTAAACGCACTTTCGTCAAACCAGCGTTGCAGTTGATTCCAACTTCGCAAACAGTTCCCTGAAGATTGGCACATCCATCCTTCCATGGATGGTTGCGTTTTCGTCCACTAGCAGATGCAGTAGAAGATGATAATGTGACTGTTCTCCGTACCCTGCAGGGACATGCCATTCCCTCCCTCCAAATGCAGGTCAATCTGCCAGCCAGCAGCCATTGGGAGCACAGAGCTGGCCCCTGCCGCCCAGGGCACCGCGCCGCAGCTGTCAAAGTTGGTGGTCCCCCGGCGCTTAGATACGACAATCCACTGGCCACTCACTGCCCAACCCCCTACAATTAGCTGCAGGCTGTCATGTGGGAACGGGACCCCAAAATAATTCAAGGTGGCGCCTTGCCGCATTCTGTGGCCACGCAGCCATCATACCGGAGTCACACCCGGGGCTCGGGTTTATACCTACACATTCCCATCGCTCCCACTCCAGAAGAGAGATCGACTGGTTACTCAGAAGCACCCACGTTCATCGCCCGCTTGAGTTTCTCGTCCAGTTCCTCGTCCAGTTGTTATGAATTTTGTGTGTGTTTTTGCCTTAGGCGCGTGCTGTTTGTCTATTCAGCCTCGTTCGTGACAGGACCAGTCTCTACAAAAGACATCTATTATTATCAACAAGGCTCTGGCAGTCCACAATCCTTAATAAGTCCTGGTTCTCCCCCCTCAGTATTCCACCTGGCCTCGATTTTGCGAGCGTTCTTGGCATCAACAAAAAAATGCGTATCGCTTGTCTACAATTCGCGCCGCAGGTCGGCGACGTTGATAACAACCTGAACCGCGCCGACGCGGTCCTCGCCAAAGCCAATCAAGATGATATCGATAGTCTAGATCTGCTCGTGCTTCCCGAACTTGCTTTCTCAGGTACGAAATCCTCATTGGTGTCTGATCGCTACTCTGAAACACACTGGACACGCGCCTCAGGCAGTTTTGCAGTAGCATTGTGTGCTCAGCACGGCGTGCTCATCACATCTGGCTTTGTCTAACGTTGCTCAAGGATACAATTTTGGGTCATATGACGAGATTGCGCCGTTTTTAGAGCCCTCTGGCTCTGGAATCACCTCGCTCTGGGCTCGTACCATCGCCCTGAAACACAACACCAACGTCCTCGTTGGATACCCTGAAAAGCTCGAAGCATCCGGAACTTCTCGAGCCGGGCCAAAGCATTTCAACTCCGCCATACTCGTCAATGGAGAGGGTGAGACGGTCGCGAACTACCGGAAATCGTTCCTGCACTCTGTGGATGAGACCTGGGCGCTTGAAGGGAAAGGCTTCTTTGGGGGGCGTGTCCCAGGACTGGGCAACGCAGCCATTGGCATAGGTGAGCTCAGAATTCACATTTTTGGATGACAATGACCACGAATGTTCGGGTATCTGACATACTCGCAGGTTCCGACCTAGATCCGTACAGACTTGAAGCTCCATGGCACGCGTTCGAGTTTGCATTCCACGTCCTGGATGTCCGCGCTAACCTCGCCATTGTGAACATGGCATGGACCACTCAAGAGAAATGCGAGCTGTTCACACAATTCCCAAATGAGCCGGACATGGACACTTTGACATACTGGGCCCAGCGCCTGGAGCCTGTCATCAGAGATGAGAGTCGAGATGAGTGAGTTATTAGCCATTTCCCACGAATTCCTGCACGTACCTCGGTAGACGGTTGCTGACTCCTTTTCAAGACTGATCATCGTCTTCTGCAATCGCACCGGGATTGAAGACACCGACACGGTCTACGCAGGTACCAGTGCAGTCATCGGCATATACCAGGGCGAAGTCAAAGTCTACGGTCTCCTCGGCCGTGGCGTCAAAGAGCTCTTGGTAGTGGACACGGACAATCCGCCCTTCGCAAATTTGACCATACGCAAGTCGAAGGTGCATCTCAGCCCGCTTGAGTACGAGCTGAAAACTAGTGGAAGCCTCAACGGTCCTCGTGGCCTGGTGCTCAAGCCCTCACCAGTGAACTCTGGCTGGCGCAAAGTCGCGAGAGGTCCACTTGCATCAAGTGCTCAGCTACAGTACGCGAAGACGGGCTCGAGCTCGCTCATCAAGGAGTCCCCCAAGACGTCGCCCTCTGCTTCCTCTACGCCTGAGACAGTAGCGGCTGCTAGTCCTGATGTTCCAATACCTACCGCTTCCAAACCGACGTCTGAGGCAGATGAACAACAAGTGTCTGCTGAGTCTAGCCACGAGCCCAGAGCTGAAGTGGATGGCACCGATACAATGGCACCTGCTTCCCCAAGCGACGGACAAATTCTAGGCGGCAGTGTTGAAATTTTGTTCGAGGATGATTCCGATAGCGAAGACGATCAAAACGGCGAAAATACCGAGGATGAAGCAGATGTGGGCGCCGAAGAATCTGCTCCAACGCGCGCGTTCGCCTCTCCTCCGCCACCACCTGATCACGCACTGCCTCCAGGCTCACAGCTTCCCAGGTTCCCTCACAAACCCACCATCGTCATGCAATATGCCCAAATCAAAGAGAGAGCAAATCTTGAGGGGCCATCTGTGGTGCTCGGAAACGACCCGTCTGATGACGACTCTTCCAAATCTGACAGACCATCGCAACCACAAGTCTGTTCCGATGGAGGTTGCAGAGGATGCACGAGACCCAACACTGCAACAGGAACTCGGCCGTCGAGACCATCTTCCCCAAAATCAAGGAACGTGAGCAGGTCTGGTCGTCCACATCTCGCCAGCTCTGAAGTACTCGTCGTGGACAAAGGAGACGTGATTCCTGGCATTTCCCACCGCCGAGCTCAATCTGTGGTGGCCGAACGCCGAGATCACGACACAAAATCACCCACCACACGGAGCATGAGCCGTCCAAGCCGCGACGTCGGCCTCGATCAAGGCCTCATTGAGCGAGCACTGGACTTCTATCTTGGGTCCATGGCCGTAGACGCCAGAGACAGGATGTTCGCCGCCAGCAACCGCACCGTCAGATCAGCAAGCCGGCAAACGGACGACATCTCCACTCGCACTGATTCAACGGAACCGTCCTCGCTCAGAGGCCGCGCCTCCTCTTCAACCCGGAGCAGCTCGTCCGCAACTTCGGATTCAGCGCGGAGCAAGACCAGTACCCCCGGCTTGGAACGGGCAGGCAACCAGTCTCGGCCGATGCTGTGGAAAGAAGATGCGCAGCTCATCGGACAGCATGTGGGTCGCTCCACTTCACCAGATGATGCTCGAGGCCGAAGGCGTAGTCGCAGTCCCGAGTCTATGGCTGCTCGGCGCGCCAGCGCCCAGCCTCGCAGTCCGAGTCGATCCCAGGCCGCGTTGGAGCAGCGTGGACGGTCAGCCGCCGGGCGCATCCCGAATTCTCGCTTCTTGCCAACTAACGGAGATATGATCCGCACCATACGAGATCCATCACTGGGGCCTCCGGCTGACCCAGACGATGAAATCATTGCCGAAATCACATTCCGCAGACCGTGTCAGAATTGCGGTTCCAGCAGCTGTGGCCCGAAGAACAGCGCTGGACCGAGTGCACAGAAGGCCTCAAGCCCAGACCGCCATCAAGCTACGAAGGACACTGAGACTACAGAGACCAATTCAAACGTCCAAAACTCGTCCCCAGTTGACAGCGAGAAAACCCCAACCTTCAACAGCTACAGAGCTACACACCAAGGCCTGGCTCGGCTGGCTCTTCAAACGTCAGTCGAAGATCTTGACGATTTACGAGCACCAAATCTTTCACGGGGCTCATTCCGCACGCTGAGCTCGTACGAACCATCGCCTGTGACCCCCCCACCACGCCGCTTCGAGCCCAGAACACCCAAGGCGATGGTGTTCAACCCAGACCAAGCCTCACAGCCACCAGCTGATATGAGTTCGAGAATCAGCTTTGGAGCTGTAGATGCGCTGTTAGACGAGATGATCTCTGCGAGCGAGGGTCAACTACCTTGATATTCCGCTATCTACTTTGATAGGTTCTTGTGGGCGAGATAGCTCAATGAGTTGGCTGATGCCAACGGGCGAGGACCGTGCTTTCATTTTTTCCTTGCATTTTTCTGTCTTTTTCATTTGAAATCGGGCTATTGTTCTTGACGGCGATTGCTCTGGGCGAAAATGTAATATTAGCATGGAGTTTAGCGATGCTGGGCTTAGGCAAGTTGCAGGTGCAAATGCGGGAACAGGACATTTCAGCTGGTCATGATTGCAAACAATACCCTTAGTAATGAATTTCAATATTGTCAAACCTGGAATCGTGGACCGATGCCAAATTGACAAGACCTTCAATGTGTAGCAGAAGCTTCAGTGCAGTTTGGGTTGTTGTTGGAGTCCAGGATTATGATTCACTCTGGCCAATGGTCTTACATCATTGTGACAGGGATGTGCCAAAAGCCCCACTACAGCCTTGCAGCCTTGTGTGTGTGGTGACAGGGCAAGAACCTAGACAAGATCAGTGAATGATCCTGCCTTTTCGTAGGAGCACTCCACTCTTTGACTATTTGAGACTTCAGGAGCTGTGCTGGCTGCGATTGCCCCGACATCTGTTCCCTCCTGCAACAACTACCAGCAGTAGTTACTAAGTAGTAAACAGTTGACTTTGTCTTGCAGCTTGCTTCAACTTGCCAACTACGGAATCAAGCCTGACACAACATCATTTCCTGTATTGTGTAAGCAAACAATCTACGAAAACGGCATACGCACATAAGAAATCCCCACGAAACCTCTTTGTCAATTTCTCAACAGCCGTCATGGCCCCTGAACCAGCAAAGTTCCAGGACCGTGAGTCCAAGAGCATCCGGCCTCGTGATGCTCTGCCTACCCGTGTGTAGCCGCCACGCCTCGTCAAGGAACCCCGCAAAGACAAAGCAGTAAGTCGTCCGAAAGTCTTGCTCTTTCCCCAGCTAGTGCAGAAATCGCACATTGAGAAGTACGGTGGGCCAAAGCTGACAGTTCTTGCCATCTAGGAGCTTGCAGTGGATTCCGAAAGCCCAGACCTTCCGCCACTTCTTTCTATCCCTCGAGAGATTCGCGACCTCATATATAAACTGGTACTGGTCCGACAGCCACCGATCCACAGAGACGAACATGGCGATGGTAATCGAGACGAAGAAGAGGACTTTCTGGGCCGCGCAACGATGGAGCTGTCCCCTCACGCAGTCAGAACACTGGGACGTGAGCCACTTCTTCGCGCATGCCGCCAGATCCGCGACGAAGCGCAGCCGGTGTTCTACGGCCTCAACAGCTTCCGACTTTGCTTCAACCAAGACACTCCTTTGGCCTCAGTCGGCCACCTGCCATTCCCCCTTCCATTCTCCGAAAACATCCTGCTCGACACTTTCGGCCGCGAGAGCGGGTTGCGGCTGGTGGAGGATCTGGCGGTAACCTGGAAAGAAGACTGTCCTCATCAAAGGATGCGTTCTATGAGTCTACTCAACCTCGGCTTCATTGGAATCGGTGCCAAGGAGCGTTTCAAGACCAGAGAGCCCCAGCAGCGCATCGGCGGCGACAGTCTCGACTGGGACGACCAGGCCCAAGTGCTCCAAGCGTACCTGGCCGCGCTGCCTCCTTATATCACTCGAGATTAGCGGGGTGCATACGTGGCGCTGAGGCCCGAGCGAGTCTTCGGACCCCTTCCAACTCCTGCAGGCCTGCGATTGAGAAACTGGCATTGGTCGTGGATATTTCCGCTGCGTGCGATTGAGGATCTGGTTCGCGCGATGCGTTTGTTTAAAAAGCGCTGTCCCAAGGCCATGGGCTGGGTCGAGGTCAGGATCGAGCTCACGTTCCAGGTGGGACGAGCCCCGGGACCCGTAGGACAAGTACTCCGTGCGTTAATGCGCCGTCTTCACCCAATGGCACCGGCCCCAGTCCTATAGCTCCCCGATCCGGGAAAGCTGTTGTACCAGCAGCCGATGCTATCTGGATCGCGCACTTGCAGCGACGCGGCGGGGGATATGCGAGCACGCAATACGACCATCGGAACATTTGATTCGGACAGTGGATAATGCGCTCGGAGGTCTCGAGTTCGTGCCGTAGATATTGGGTGGATGGAAATGTCAGAAGGGGAAAGACGGCGCGATCACGAAGCTGCATAGCCGTGGGTGGCGGGCGGCGATGCTCTCCAGTCAAGTTCTCTTCATAGGGAGCCACTGAGACAATTGCCCTTTGACCTTGGAAGTTTCTCTTGGTTTAAACGCTCTGCATCTACTATAACTCGAGCAGTGAAGCCTTGTAATCGGTGTGTACGAGAAGGAAAAGGATAGTCCGCAGCTTCACCCAGTTAACCGAACTTGGGGGGGAGAGAACGGAATATATCAGCTGATTGCCCAGCCTCGACTCCATTGTTGGACGCGAGATATCCCTTTTCCAAGCATGGTGAGAGAACTTGTGCAAGTTTGATTTGCCAGACGCAGGCGACTGTGAATTTATGGCAGACGAACTTGGACCTTCTCATGTTGTTGACAGATGAGTTTTGCGGACTCTGATACTTACGATATACAGCTACAAACTCCATAACTAATAAAACTTGATACGGATTGCCGTTTAAAGGGCACTTCGATTGGGATTCTGTTTGAAAAGTCATGGTTGATGATTTGGAAATGTAGCTAAAGTTGGGCAGTCAGCTTTGTTAGTGGACATACCAAGTTGGGCGGCGTGCACTATCAAAGACTTCCAATTGGTGAGAGGTGGGACATTCCAAATGCAACCGCAGGCAAATTTGTGCGCAGTTGCGTGAAAACCATCTTTCAGCTGTAAGGCACGAGCAGCGACACTCTCAGCGCAGCGCCCACATCCTCTGGGCATGCAGAAGGACTTCCATTATAATATAAACCTCCTAAGTAGGTAGTCTACTACTGAGTAGCACTTAAGGTTGTTAGTACACTTCCTTAGCGGGTACTCGGTGGGCTTGCCAATGTTCATTAAATACCTACTTAGTAGGTACAGTAGCTCCGGCGGATTTCAAATAGCCTCGGGATTCCCGTCACCACATCTTGACCTCAACCAAGCCATAAACCGTATTCAGGACAGCCACAACTAAGCTATGGCAACCTCACTCTCCCCAGCCTGGCAAGAGAAGCTGGACAAGAAACTCAGACATCGCGATGGCCTGATTCCAGAGGCGTGGAAGCTGCCATCCTCGGTGACGGAAAGTCTACCCCGCTCGCTGGACACGTCCAAGACCGACCTTGTCGCCCTGGAAATTCCCCGGCGCTCAGGCATTCTCAGCGCACGCGAGCTTCGGATCACAGAGGACTACGATGTCGAGCGGTTGCTTCGGGCACTCGCGTCGGGCGACCTGACCTCACTGGAAGTGACCGTCGCCTTCAGCAAGAGGGCGGCGATCGCGCAGCAGCTGGTGTGTTGAATACGTTTCTTGCGGGGTAGACTCGTCAGAGTCGTCACCTTCGACGTTACATTTTCAGTTGCTGATTCAAACGTCCAGACCTCATGCCTCACCGAGATCTTCTTCCAGCAAGCCCAGGAGCGAGCCCGGCATCTCGACGCCCTGCGAGCCAAAGGCCAGCTTGCCGGCCCCCTCCACGGGCTGCCCATCAGCCTGAAGGACTCCTTCCAGGTGAAAGGCACCGCCGCCACCATGGGCTTCGTCGCCTACCTCGACAACGCGCCGTCCCCCGAGAACTCGAGCCTCGTCGACGTGCTGCTGCAGCAGGGCGCCGTCCTCTACTGCAAGACCAACGTCCCGCAGACGCTCATGACCGCCGACTCGCACAACCACGTCTTCGGGCGCACGCTCAACCCGCGCAACACCAGCCTCACGGCCGGCGGCTCGAGCGGCGGCGAGGGCGCGCTGGGCGCGCTGCGCGGCGCGCCGCTGGGCGTCGGCACCGACGTCGCGGGCTCGATCCGCATCCCGGCGCTGTGCTGCGGGCTGTACGGCTTCAAGCCGACGGCGGGCCGGGTGCCCTACGGCAGGCAGGCGCCGCTGGGGAACCCCGGGCTGCGCACCATCCTGGCGTCGGCGGGCCCGTTGGCGGGCGACTTTGGCGCGATGGAGGTTTTCATGAGGGCGGTGCTCGGTGCGGAGCCGGCGCGGGTGGATGCGACCGTCGTCGATGTGCCCTGGAGGAGAGTCGAGCCTGTGCGGCATAAGCTGCGGTTCGGTGTCCTCGCCGAGGACCCGCTGTTTCCCCTCCACCCGCCGGTGAAGCACGCCCTGGCAGATGCCGTGGGCCTCCTCCGTAAAGCCGGCCACGACATCATCCCCTTGAAAGCGTCCGAGGCATTCGTGAGTTCCTGCTACGACATCGCGTCGCAGATGTGGAGCCTCGACAAGACACCCGGCGCCATTGTCCTCAAGACCGGCGAGGGCTTCATCCCTTCTATCGGGGTCGGAAGGAAGGCGATCCAGCAGCTGAAGTTTGACAGGGGTTTGGTGCCGAATACGCGATCTCTCCCGGATGCCCTGGACCGCCTGGCGCTGTTGAATGTGAAGAGGGCTGAGATACAAGAAGCCTGGCGAGCGCTGTGGCAGCACCATCGGCTTGATGCTGTTATTGGACCTGGAGCGCAGAACACGGCTGTTGTAAGTCGCCTCACAACTACAAGTCAGGCCGATGAATGGCTCTGGCATTGGCTGACCTTTCAATCTGCACATAGGAACATGATCAGTACGGACCGGCTCCATACACAGCAATCGTGAACTTCCTGGATGTAAGCCATTCCTGATGGTCTGATAGCTGAACTTATACTGACAGACCTATAGTACCCCGCGGCCTCGCTCCCCTTCGGCAGAGTCACCAAGGCCCATCTGGCTGGCAGCCTTGCGGTTCCCCCTGGATCATATGCGCCCCCATGTGAGTTCATCTGCTCTCCATCTGCGGCACATTGCCTCTAGCACGCTAGAGAGAGTGGCCGAGCTGACAAGTCTTTCAGACCATCCCGAGAATCTGGAAGGAGCGCCACTGTCCGTTCATGTCTTTACAACTCAGATGCGAGATGAAGAGTGCATGGCCATCGCCAAGGTAGTCGACACTTGCTTGCAGTCTCGGGCCCAGGAGACACCGGCACTGGCCAAGATATGATAAGCTGAATTGCTACGTACTTAGTATACATGAATCTATGTTGTGAAATATCTAGCCGACGCCCTCGGACCAGTGTAGCAACAGAAACACCATGTGTCGCTGTGCTCCCCTCCACTCTGTATTTACAAGACACATCGTTCCGGCTCACTTATCCACAACGCCAACAACCTCACCAGCAGCTCCGTCTCCTCCCTCAAATTGCCCCCTAAAAAACTCCGCCATCTTCCGCGCTCCATCCTCCCCAAACATCATCTCCGCATTGCCCACCGCCTCCCTCGAGAACTCCCCGGCCCGCTCCACCATCTCCCTCTCAAAGCCCTCCAGCAAAGGCCCCAACACCGCGCGAAACGCCTCCCCGCCCTTGTCCCCAGCCTCGTCCCACGCCCGCCCAATAACCACGCTCAGCTCCAGCGCATCCCTCATCGCACAGTTCACGCCCTCCCCGGCCGTCGGCAGCATCACATGCGCCGCGTCGCCGATGAGCGTCACGCCGGGCTGCGAGTCCCACCTGTGGCCGGGCGGGAGCATGACCAGCGGCTTGAGCTCCGGCCTCAGTTCCCACGGCCCGCCGCCGCCGTCTTCTCTCATCCGGGACTCCTCCTCCTCCTCGGCGGCAAACCCCGTACGCACCAACTCCAGCACCTCGTCCGCAAACCCGCCCAGCAGCCTCTCATCGCCCAGCAGCACCTCTCGAAGCTCAGCCAGCGTCATCGCCTTTCCCTTGCTTCCATCCTCCAGCGCTTCCTCCGCGAACGCGTCGTTCACAAACACAGTCACCATCGCACATCCCGCCGCGCCCCTCTGGCACCCGACCCCATGGCCCCTCGCAAGCGCCATGTACGAGCCCCGTCCCACCCGCTCCGCCAGCGGCGGGAACCGCGCCTCGAACTCCCGAATACACAGCGTGACATACCGCAGCCGACTCGCCGTCGGCACCATCTCCGTCAACAACCCCCGCACCCTCGACCACGCGCCGTCCGCGCCAACCACAAAATCAAACGTCTCCTCCTCCTCCTTCTCCCCCTCTACACTCTCGCCGTTCTCGCCGGCGGCAGTCCGCAGCACCAGCGTCGTCCCGCCACTTTCCGCGACCCGCGCTCTCGTGACCCTCGTCCCCCACCGAATCCTCTCCGCCGGCACCGCCCCGAGCAGCAGCGCCGTGAGCCCATTCCGCGCGACCTCTGGCCTCTCCGCCGCGCCGCCATCGTCGACATGCAGCACCGCGCCCGTCGCACCGTCGGCAACGACCATGCTCTCCGCGCAGTCGGCCGTCAGCGCGCCAAGAAGGGAAAGGGCGCCGTCGTCGTCGTCGTCGTGCGGCGGCGGCGGCGGCAGCAGCCCGCCGCAGGCGCGGAGGGCGGCGAGCCCGGAGTCGGTGTGCAGGTCGAGCATGCCCGAGGGGATGGTGAGGAGCGAGGAGGGAGGACGGGGCCGGAGCTCGAGGATGGTGAAGGGGATCGGGGAAGGGTTCTGGTGGTGGCGGCGCGTGAGCAGGGCGGCGAGGGTGAGGGCGGCGGGGCCGGCGCCGGTTATTGCTATGCGAGGGATTGGGGAGGGAGGCATGGTTTTGGTGGTGGTGGTAGTGGTTAGGTAGTGGTAGAGTCTGAGTGCTTTGAAGAAGGCTGAGACTGTTCTTGGCCTTTTTGTGCGTGGGAGAACAACCGATATTGACGGACTATGCCTCGAAAGAACCTGTCTCCCCGACAGAGCCAACAAACGAACAGGAAGCGCCATTTTATACCTGTTCGACTATGCGCATTCGCATGAGCTTTGACTATGCTGCCTCACCACAAGCTACACTTGTACTTGATCGACTCCTGATGAAGACCTACCCACCTGTGAGCCTCGTCCGTATTCGTCCTAGCCCGATTCCATAGCGAGCAGTATGTAAGACGGAGGGAAGGGTGCTCGGTGAATTCGGAGGATTCGGGCGCCCAGTGCCACAAACGGCTCCGAGAAGTGGCACAGCCAGCTTACATAACGGCACCACCTCGGGGACTGCACGTATGCGGTCGGGGACTACATACTAAGTACATACCGATTCTCGTCTCCCTCGGCTTGCACTTTTTTTCTAGCACGGCTGCCAGCAGGTGTGCCTTCTGGAAGCCCTCTTTCTGTCTCTCATCCTCTCCACGCCGCAGAACTGGCATCCTCATCGTCTCCCCAAAGTCAGCACTCCTCGCCCCCGGAACGGTTGACTCCCGCCGCACACTCCGAGGACATACGGCCACGACATCAAAGCCTCACAGACGAGCTTTCTTCCGAGCATCATGTAAGACATTAAACGTGCTAGCACATAATTTTTGTTGAAATGCTGCCGCTCTCCTGTAACGTGTCCCCCGCTCAAGACCAGGTATGGAGCGTCCCTCGCACATAAAAGCACCAGAGCTAACGACTGGACAGGCAATACACCACATTATCATCGACATTGATGCAACCCAGTAGTCGCAGACGTGAAAACACCTTAGCGTCCATGCGGCATAGCAAATAGGCCCAATAACTTATAAACATGGGGTATCCTTCACAAGCATCCAGCTAATCCCTCATAAATTTCCCTTTGTCCGGCTTTTCGCAACCAGAGCTCGTCGCAACAACCTTGCATACACACGTCTGCCAGCTCTATGCGGTCACCGAGACCCTTTAGGAAAGACTCCAATGCCCTCGCTGCACATCTGCAGCGCACCAAGATTACCGTCATCATCCAGGAGCGCAGACGAAAGCCTCCTTGAAGAATGCGAAATTGCTGGTACAGCCGCTCGTGTGAGGCCACCACCTGAAACGCCGCAGAGCAAACGCACAGAGAGCCGGCAACTCACTTATTAGCCAGGAACAGAATCAGATTCTGTAGGTTCTTGGCAACCCTAGCGGTTTTGTCATCCAGTGCTGATATATTCCCCAAACTTTCAGTACCCGACTTTAGGTCATCAATTTGGCGTTTCTGTTCCTCAAGTCGAGCCACCAAATCGGCCGGAGAGACACCAGGCGACGTGCCATTCTTGACGAGAATGTGCAGCTCGCAGACCCATGTGTCTAGCTTGTCCAACCTTAACTTCATGCCCTGCACGGTGGCATCCAAGCCCTGATTGGCATATTTGCTGACCTCCTTGGACAAGCTCGCCACCTCGACCCTTGTGGCATCCATGTCTGCGACGACTGAACCGGCCTTGGTAACATCAGCCATGGCCTTATTCCACAGCTTGTTGAGACCCTTGAACTGAGTTTTCAGAGTCTCGAGATCCTGGCAGAACTTGTCTATCCGCATAGTCATGTCCCTGTGTTTGTTGTCGACGTCGGCTCGCAAAGTGGCGTCTATCTTGGAGAACCTTTCGGATATGTTTGCGTTGACTGACGACATGGAAGGCAGAATGCTCGTCTTTTCCAACAGATCGTCGACGCTACTTTTAAGCGCCTCGATACTCGGCGTATCGATATTCGGCGTCTCGGTGTTCGCATCGCTATGCTTCCCGGATACCTCTTCCAGCTTCTGGTCGAATTTCTTCTGATGTTCCTCGACCTCATGTCGTAAGGTGCTTTCCAGTTGAAACACCCTTTCAGCCTGGAATTTGGACAGAGCATCGACCTTCTTTACTATGTCGTCTATGGTGCACGGTGAGATCTCCCGGGGAACTGGGCTTTTGGGTGTGCTCAGCATGTCGACCGCCTCCGAAAGCCGCGATATTTCCAGCTCCTTTTGGGAGGACTGATCCTGAAGAGTCTTGACCTGCTCCTGCAGGCACTGCATGTGTCTCAGCTTTGCAGCAGCCTCGATATCGCGAGCATGACGACCCTCTAACTGCTTTAGCTTCTCTTCGACAAAACCCCTGGTGGCATAGTTGGCTTTGGTTTGCTTTTCCAGTATGTCAAGTCGGGCTGCGGTCTTTGCAACCTTGCCTTCCAGGTCGCTAGGCTGGATGGCGCCATTTGGTCTCGTCTCCATCTTCGCGATTCTATCTTCAAGACGCTGAGCGTACTGCCAAAGTTCGCGGGATTTGGTCCCGCCGGCCTGAGCCGTGTTGGAAGTGTTTGCTGCCAGCTTGCTCTCAAGACACTTCACTCTCGTCTCCAGGTCGTGGATGGCCGGCATACTGCTCTCTTCAGGTTCTTTGGACTCAAGGACAGTCATTCTCGAACCAAGGGACACAAGCCCTGTTTGTATGTGCGTCGTTCTGTCAACAAGCAATTTGTCTTCAAGAGCAGCAAGTCTACGCTGCACCTCGCGAGTCTTTTCACCATGGCCCAATTTCGACTCTTCCGTCTTGGCTAGTTGCTCCTTCAGGGCCCGGTTGTCCTCTTTGACAGTCTCCACCTGCTGTGCAAGAGATGCAATCTGTGCTTGCATAGCTGCGAGGGCTGTATCAGGTGCTGCAAGTGCCACTGTCTTTTCCAGAGCCGTGATCTTGGTGTGCAACTCCGAGTCGATCCCCTTAGACATCAGAGACGCGATTTGGACAAGCTCTTCGTCTGTCAGACCAAGCCTGTGCTGTGGTAGATGTTTCTCATCATCTGAAAAGCTCCCTGATAATACACGGCGGGGCGCATTGTCAGGCGTGTTGGTACATGGTGTTCCATCGCTCTGTTTCTGTGCGGTACCGCTGACCTTTTGCCACAGCTCCGAGGGGTCGGAAGGGTCGCGCGACAAGGAGCTGTCCGGGGCGGTTCGTTCCGATGCACCGGCAGGTGTCTGATATTCTTGCTTGGTAGCGGATCCTTTAATTTGGAGTCCTGTCGACACAGGCGTCAACGGTTGTTGTGGTTGGGATGGCGGTGAATCTGCATGATCGTAGAAGGTGGAACTTTGCCAACGCTTCGGGCTCCGAGACTCTCCTACTGATTCAGGAGACGCAGAACGCTTCCGAGAGGGAAGCAAACTCTGATGGTCGTCAGCGTACTTTGGAAGAACATTGCCCAAGTCTACTTGTCTGTATTCCATGTCCCTGAAGAATCTGCCTGCATCTTCGTACAGCTCGTGTGGGCGTCTTGGATTCCCACTTCGCCCATATCTCGAATTGTAAGCTAGGTCCTCGAGCCAAATGTCGACGGCAATGTTGGCTCCAGATTTGTGAGTGATATGTGGATTGTTTGTGCAGAAGTTTCTGCGGGCATCGACAAAGACGCGGACCATTTCTTCCACAGCGTCGGCCGAAGCACCGAATCCCCTAGCTATGGCAGACCAGAAGTTGGATGACGGGTAGTCGGAGCGAAGATGGTGGCAGGCTTTGAAGAGGACGGCGATGTTGTTCCCATAGCGGACAGGTTGCTTAGCTTCCTCGTCCCGGGCTCGGGAGGTGATGTGCTTGTGCTTCTCGTTGGTGAAGCTCCTGCGGAGCCAGTTGGCACCGAATGGGATGGTGTTGAAGTCGATGCCATCAAGCTGCGTTTGTCGATTGAATCCAGACAGGATGAAACGCTCACGGTCACGTCTGACAGCTGCCTTGCCAGCGGCATCAGGTGTGTGCCTGTCAGAAGGAGGCATCGGGTAGGTGTCTAAAGGACTAGGACGATGATCATTGGACTAGGAAATATGGATGTGAGACCGAAGATTACACCGCAGGTCGCTGTGACCCAGCGAGATGATCGAGGACAGTGTGAATGCACGAGGAGTACTCTGAAGGTGCCGGGAACGACTGTGACGAGCAGATGCTATGTGGAAGCGATCAGTCGGAGTTGAGCTGAGGCAGATGGACTAGGTGAAGTTGAGGAGGAGAGAAGGGTCGAGCAACCAGACAGTCGCGAAACTTGTCGCGGATGGGTACTTTTTTAAAAGATTTTATAGTGGGAAACAGAATTTAGAGCGCGCCATACAAGGTTCCAAGATCTGGAAGGGACACACGGTGAAGTGTTAGGTGGGTAGTGGATAGGTAGAACCTTGAAGCCCGAGCAGGTGCTCTTGACCCCGCCTTCCTTGATTGCTACTTTACGAATGGTCGCTGCTCCACTGGAAGCTTTGCAAACCACCCCAAGTACTTATACTTACACTTACCTAGGGTACACGGAGCACTTCCTACACCAAGCTGTAGTTACAGCTTCCATTGACTATCAATGCCCCTTCTGAAACCGGGTCGGCAGCTCCGGCTGAAGTAGCGTGCGGAGTAGTGGTGAAGATTGCAAACGGCCAAACAGGCGGCCTGCTGCAGGTGATGGATTCTTGCTCGTGCGTTGGCCAAAGATAGGTATATCTAGTGCAGGCACTTCCTGACGGCCCTGACGAAAGCACCAGGGGATTTGCGACTCGTGAAAGAGGGGTCGACTATCCATCCGTATGAGTGTGATAGATAAGGGCCCTGAGCAAGCCATGGAAATACCTTGTCTCATACAAAGAATTGGGAGCGATCGAATTGTGATCGCGTCTGGAAGGAACTTCCAGGTTTGTTCAGGGGTAAAAGAACTTTTGAGCAGGGTCCCCCCCTGCCGGTAGATGTTGATTGCACCCGGCCATCAGCACTTTATTCAAGCCCTTGTCTCAGAGTCCAGCTACAGCTTACAGTACCTAGGTAGGTATGACGAAAACCTCAGCCGCTAAGTAAACATCAACTGGCCAACACCATCATAACTACCTAAGTATCGAACTTTCAAATTCTTCAGCTCCACCACCACAACCACCACCACCACCACTCGCAAAATGGCACCGAACCCAAGGGCACCACCAGGCTTCACAAACAACCCAGAAGCCAACCCACCGCCACCCACCCTCCCGCAAACGCCCTCACCCTTCCCCTCCGCCTCAACCCCCCTCTCCTCGCCCCCTTCCTCATCCGACCCCCCACCACCGCTCCCGGCAGACCTCGACGCGCCCACGCCCTCCGAAGAAGCCGCCCTCGACGCCTGGCTGCGCCGCCACACCGGCTACATCACCACGATCCGCTGGCACCGCTACGCCAGCCTGCCCGCCCTCGCGCCCCTCTGGGGCTACGCCGACTCCGACTTCCGCGCCGAGTGCCTCGAGTCGCTGCTCTTCTACACGCGCGCCGCGGGCCGCAAGCTGTCGGACGACGAGCGCGACGCTGTCATGGCGCCGATTGCGCGGACCGCGGTCGCGGCGAGCTACGACCGCCCCGTGGCGCTGGGGCTGGCGGGCTGGGGGATGGCCAGGAGCTGGGCGAAGAGCGGGCTGAAGGAGACAATACGGAGAAGTGCTGCTGCTGCTGCTGCTGCGGCTGCGGCTGGAGCGACACCGACAGCTGGGATGGGGCAGGTCGGCGTGGACGGGCATATCACGCACTTTGCGCCACAGCCGCAGCCGCACGTAAATTTTGTAAGCGCGAGGGGCATGGGCAGGACCGCGATGTGGGGAACGTTCTTGAAGCGCGTCGCAAGGACGTCAACCGTGGGATTGTCGTGCGCCGTGGGGTACTATGCGCTGTGGACGCCATACCGGTTCTTGTTGGGCAATCACGAGGTGGACTCGATCAGGGAGGAGCTCCGGCTAGAGAAGCTGTGCAGCGACATGGACGCCAACATGAAGGACAAGATGGCGGATATCATCAGGAAGCACGGTGGTGGTTTTTGAAGGACCTCTTCACGGACCTTTCAATGAAAAGAGACCCGTCGGCACACACGATGGGCACCTTCGCATGCAGGCTGACTGGATAGAGGGGCAAGGGACGTGGCCGACGACATCTACCGGACATACGTCTCCCGGGATATGCTCTGATACATCGCCGCAACGAGGGCGTCGCCTGGCTTGCCCGAACCTACACAAGTCAAGTCGTCACCGTCGAGGGAAGAGGTGGTGGAGGGGGCGAACAAGAAGCTGGCGGAGTTGTGTGCGGCCTAGGGTGCGGGACGGTGGAGAGTGGAGGAGCACGTTGGCGAGGCTGCAATCACACGAAGGACCATGGTGACCGCGATGATTACGGTGCCTACTTCTGTGCGACACATCCGCCTCTCTGCTGTTCATTTTTCAGGCGCAGCGAAACGCTGCTACGAACTGTTCAACCCCACGGGGCATTCTGAGACGGAATACACTAGCCTGCCTGAAGCACTGCCTGCATTCTACATTCTAGATACCACATAAAAACCATAATAGACGAGCAAGGAGTTAGGGCAAGGAATTTCTGATGTTTAACAAATAAAAATTTCAACTGCGCGTTAGAAGACACATCCGCGACCGAAGGACACCACGTTGCACCCGTCGGCAGGACGAATGATCGTTCTCTGGTGCACCAGTTCACCGAGCCAGAACTCAGACACGGTGAAGGTCAGGGTCTGGAAATAGTAAGTTCTCTCATCATGCTCGCTTCTCTCAGATTTACAGATCGCTATATCTCTAGTTGCGGCGATACGAACGTCCGTACATCGTCAAATACTGTCTATGTTCTCTTCCAATCGCCCCACCCGTCGAGTTGGGGGGTCGATGAAGCCATCTCTGTCAGCCCAAAGTATGGAGCGAGCCACACATGATAGAATCACAAGAACATCATACAATGTTTCCCCAATATGAGCAAGGTATCATTGCGTGTTGATCCCATCCCACAAGAAGTTCATATATCCCAAAGATCGCCGAAACGCCCCTTGTTGATCCTAAAGCCTTCCGGCCGGCCCCGTCGTTATGTTCGTTTTTGCCAGCCCTAAACCTGGGTGGAGGGCCAATTCTAGCCTTGGTAACGCCGAAATGCAAAACAAATAAATCTGCTCGCCTGTGTGTGGGCACGCAGAACTGGGGTTGGAGGTGGTTCGGAGTGGCACATTCTGCCGAAACGTGTGACATCCCCTGATTACAACACCCCTTTCTCTGAACACACACCAGGTGGATGGGCGTACGCCTCGATATTCCCGGTTCAGACAAACCCATGCGGTCGGTGCGCAGTCGTCTGCTCCGGGCTATCCTGCACACTCGCCTGATACCTCGCTGTCGTCGTCGTCGGCGCCGGCGCCGCCGTGGTCGAGTGGTATGCGTCCGGCGTCGAGAACGCCATGCCCGGCGGCGAGGACGAGTACGACGGCGAGGACGAGTATATCTGGCCGTACGTGCCCAGGTCGCCGCTGTTGTTGACCTCCGGGTAGTATGCCGGCTGCTGGGGTTGGGCGTTGTACGGCTGGTAAATCTTCTCCGGTCCCTGCTGTTGCTGCTGCTGGTTGGGGCCGAGGTAGCTCGCGGCATACACATGCGCCTGCTCCTGCTCGAACTGGGTCGCGTATGCCGACGTGCCGGCCGCACCACCCGCGTTCTGCTGCTGCTGCTGTTTGTTGTTGTTGTTGTTGTCCACCACCTGGTTATTATAGCTATTATCGCGCCTGAGCGCCTTCCGCGCCCGCAGCGCGTCCTGCTTCACGATGAGGTCCTTCTTGATGGCGGCCATCTTCCACCAGATCCAGACGCCGCTGAAGACGGTGATGGCGCCGGCGACGCCGAAGAGGCCGAACTTGATCCAAAAGTCGCTCTTGCCGCCGAGGAGCAGCACGCCGAGGTACACGAGGATGAGCTGCTTGGGCAGCGTGAAGAAGGTGGAAATGGCAAAGTGCCAGAAGCGCACGTCGCAGGTGGAGAAGACGGCGGTCGACATGTGCGAGGGGATGATGGACAGGCGGATCACGAAGACCATCTTGGTGGGGAGAGTTAGCATTTGGGGAGCATGTAGGTGGGTGCGAGGGGGTGGGAGGGGAGGTGCATACCCAGAACCCTCCTTCACGGCATAGTCTGGCCATGGCGCCGTAGGTGAGGTTTGTGCGCTCCATCTTCTCTGCTTTTCTGCGGAAGAGCTTTTTGAAAGCGAACCATGTTCCGACTGTTATGCGTTAGTTTTTCTCCATGCCATTGCAACGAACTCCCATATTTGGTGTGAACAGAGGTTGGACAGCAACTCACTCTCGCCGATGAATGTGCCCGCCGCAACGACTGCGAATCCTATCCACAACCCATACACAACACCCGCCAACAATGCGACCAGCTCATGCCCAAACAGTGGCGGGAACGAGATAATGAATAAAATCGCCACGAAAATGAGCCATCCCGCGGGGATATCGCGAACCTTCTCCGCAAATGGCCGCAGAACCTCGACCATCTCATCGTGTTTTATCGTGATGACGGCCGTGAGAACGCCGATGATGGCCAGCACAATCCATACTGGGAGGTACTTTCTGGAGAGGAAGACACGCTTCCAGTTGACGGGCTGGTAGTCGGTTTCCGGTCCGTCGAGGTCGTCATTGCCTAATGCCTGTTCCCGCTTGTGGTAGGCGTCGCTGCTGTTGTGGCTGACAAAGGTGGTGTTGGACTGGTTGGTGGGGATGCGCTGGCTGCTGGCCATGCCCATCTCTATGGCATTGGCCTGGTTGTCGGCATCGCCATGCCTGTAGCTGTAATCCACCATATCCGCATGCGAGTCGTGTGGTTTGGTGTTCTCAGATTGTCCTGGAATAGAATCTCCGTTGCGTCGGGTGATGGCAGTAAGAATGGGTTGTGTTCGTGGTACAAACCCGTAAGTCGACTCGAGCTGGTGAATGTGTGTTGGTCAGGCCTGACGAAGATGGCGTCTTCAATCGCGATCAAAAGTGGTCAATGGTGAACAAGGTGAGTTAGTGATGAAAAGAAGTGAAGAAAAGAAACACTACCCAGTTGGAAAAAGGCTGGAGCAGAGAGAGAGTGGGCAAAGGAGAGAAACACTAAATGGTGCAAGCCCAGGGGGCAAATCCATATAACAGACATTAACATTGAAACTCAAGTGCCCTTTAATGAAGCATTGCAGCCTCTCCAAGGTTGAAGGTGGGGTCTGAGCGGCAGACATGCAGGGCTACAGATCCTGAAACTCGAAGAAGACGGCGGGGAAAATGAGATGGATTTCGATGTGGCAGGGGGTGGGGGGGGGCTGAATGTGGGAGACAAGCGCAAGGCTGCCAGGCTGCTGCCCAAATTGGGGTGGCTGTGTTGACTCCTGTGTGGTGGTGCAGCCCCCAAAAGTTGTGTGAGGTCATCGCATCCTTGCTGGCTCCTCTGATCGTCAGGTTCAAGTTGCAGCTGGCAGTTCTGTGTGGTTAGCAGTTGTTGCCAAGTGACCACTCTCATTTCTCACTGAGCCAACAACTTTCACAGTCCTTTTTCCTTGATTGTATTTCTCCTTTTTATGCTGTCATCTCAGTTCATCTTGGCCTTTGAGGTGCAGTAGCCTGGTTGGGCAGTTGCTCCGCCTCTAACCCATAGTAGTGTACCCATTTACCAACAAAGGCTTTGTTCAATTGTGCATCCACGTGTTCGCATCGTGTTCCTTTTCTGCCTGTCCGCCTGTCTGCTTTGTTTCGTGACTTCCAGCCTCTTCCGGGCACTGCCTCACTCCTCACTGCTGCTTCCTTGCCAGTGTTCCCGAAGTCGATCAATGCACATCAAATCCAAATGCTTGGCACTAATTACCTCTAAAAATACGAACCACACTCTGTTAGAGCCATATACGGGTCTGCATTCATCAGCCACTTCACAAACACGATGCCAGCCTTCTCTCTTCGTCCACAATTATGCACAATCAATCATTCCCATACGCAAATCCACGCCTTTTATTTGAATGAACACTGGGTCGCTTGAAACCGAGCCAGGCCAGCTTGACGACCAAAACACCCCAATATCGCTGCCGCTGGGCCTGCAAGAAACCGACCCAACGCCCAAAGGCCATGAGAGGCCGTGGTTGATTCTGGGCGCCCTGCACATCGCTAAGCTGCGACCAAGCCCTGCTAGCCAACCCAAGCTTTCACCGAAGCATTCTTGGCTTCACGTTGTCAGGCGCCGACAAGTCGGCTAATTTGGCGCCTACCAGTTTCCTCACTGGCGGGTAATTGCATCGTCTTGGCCCCCGCGAGACGCTCCATCCACGATGCCACGGTCCTGAAGGGACAAGCCTCCATGGAATTGGCAAAGCTTCGACGGGTTGCCTTTTCGTGATACACGTCCACTTTTCTTCCCCGCAGACCAAGACTGGTCGGTGCTCTCTCATGATGAATTACTTATGCGTTTCTCGCGCCTTGAAACGCAGCAGAAACCTTTCTTGGCCGGCGTGGCAAACAACCGCTGGCGACCTCGCTAAGAAGCCTACCGTCCTTCCCGTCAGCCTTGTGTATGGTGTCACAGCCTTCCTCTTGACGAATAAAAGCCAGTCAATGGACAAGTCTGGTGCACTGTTGCACGTGACTGAACAATCGCATCCATCTCTGTATGCCAACAGGCTGACTGCTGAAAGATGCGTGCGCCTTGATGGTCAATGCTCTATCGTGTTTCAAGCGCATCTTCGAGGCCATCACACCTTCCGTGCGTATTCGGCCGCATTCTAAGCAACAAGAGCTGCGGGCATTGATCTTGTTTCATCCCAGTGGCTGGACAAAGCTAACAACTACGACCAGTTCGACGGGGGGGGGGGGGGGGAACCCAAAAACAACCCCCCTCTTTACCCGGCCCTGTTCAAGTTAAATTTTTTCCCTTCAAAAAAAAACTTTTTTTTCCCCAAAGGTGGGAGGGGAAAGGAAAAAAATTTAATTTGAAAAGG
>PYFS01000197.1:0-31225 GCA_003671545.1 Ophiognomonia clavigignenti-juglandacearum | reverse complement strand
CCCCCCCCCCCCTCTCGCCCCCCCCCCCCGCCGACGTCGTGCGGGGGGGTGGGGGGGGGGGGGGGGGGGGGGGGGGGGGGGGTGGGGGGGGGGGGGGGGGGGGGGGGGGGGGGGGGAAGAGAGAAACAACCCCCACCCTTTCTCCAATGCTATAGAATGAATATTTCCAATAGTGTGTGAAGACAGCACAACCCAGCAAAGAGGAACTCTCTCACGCGCTGCTGCTGCTGCTGCTGTTGCTCTCCTCGGCCGCCTCGGCCTTTGGCGTGCCGGACGCAAGCGCCTTCTCCACCACCGCCTTGGCGGCCTCGACGCGGGCGTTGTGCGACTCGAGCACCAGCTTCAGCTCGGGCGAGGGCTCGAAGCCCGGGTGGTCCTGGTGGCGCTTGTAGAAGTAGTTGTCGGGCTTGGGCGCCAGCTCGGGCGGCAGCTCCTGCAGCACGGTCTTGAGGATGCCGTCGATGGAGCCCTGCTTGGACGCGTCGCGGTGCCAGATGGTGATGAGGTGCGAGTTGAAGCGGACGGAGAGGCCTACGCCGCACATTTGGTCGCCTGTGGGGGGGGCAGAGTGTTAGCCTTGGGACTTTCTGCGAAAACCCAAACACAGTAAAGCGGGGGGCAGATTTCTAGATATATGGGAATGGATGGCTCACCCTCGTCCAAGGCGGCCTGCAGCTGCTCCCCGATGGCCATGAGCTGCACTCTTGTCCAAAAGTCCGGACCAATGTTCTTGCCCACGCGGAATGTCCAGCTACCGCCCAACAGGTTGCGCCGGTCCTCCCATATCGGCTTGAAGCCCTTCTTGAAGAGGTAGATGGACTCGCGCATCTTGATCTGATCTACGGGGGTATTGTTGTTGTATCGCCAGAAGTCTTGGACGGACTCGATTAGGATGTCGAGCTCCTCGAGGGAGGCCTGGTAGTTTTGGCCATCTTCGGGCTTCTTGTCCTTTTGTTGGCTGTTGCCCGGGGAGGCAGGGATACAACTGGTCAGCTAACTATAGTTCAACATGAGGGGCGCCATGGTTTTTGCTCTGCTGTTATCGGCGGAACATACCGGTCGAAGTAGACGTTCCACACGTGCTGGGTAGGCAGAGGACGCATGGCTTTGAGGAAGCCCAGCTTGGAGTCGGCTCGAGTCTCTGCGGGGGAGTTGACGTTGGGCGAGTTCGGGTCCGTGGACTGGGACAGGGACGAGAGGCCCCGAGTGAACATGCTTAAGCTGGGGCGAGGTGGTGCGGCCATTGTGACGGGTTTTTGGGAGGGGGTGAACGCGGGAGAGCAGGACACTTTTGAAAGGCGAACAAAGAAATGGCCGGTCGTAAGAAACGGGGGGGGGTGTTGACTGCAAGGACTTTTGGACGGTCGTTGATAGTCAGGAACGCGGCTCGGTTGGTGGCTTGTCTCTGGCCTCGCTACAATGACTGTGTCGTCAAGTGACGTTTATCGTATTGAATCGTATGGCGTATGGCTAAGCCGAGAAGGGTTGCAAGAAGGGCCCGAGAGAGACGGATGTGGCTGGGTGGAGGGTCGGCCAAATGGTCGGGTCTTCAAAGGTGGTCGCTTAGAAGAAGAAGGAGGAGGAGGAGGACGTCGAGCAGATGTGCAAGACTGTGTATTACCTAGGTAGGCAAGAAGGAGGACGGAGTAGAGAGGAGGAGGATAAGAAGAGAGGCAGTCGAGTCGAGCCGATGCGGCGGTATCGAATCGTGTCAGGCGAACAGGGAACGTCTGGGCGGAGGTCGGACACGAGTTCCACTTTGGCTTGTGTTGGTGGCTATCGACCACGAGGTAATTGGCGGAGTGGAGTCTGGCTCAGCAAAGAGCGGGTAACTTCTCACTCAGTCATCAAGTCTGTTGGATGCTGATCAGGACCGCCCCCCCAAAATGGCAATTGTTCCTCACACAACACTCGTGGTAGGCCAACGGTCAGCTCAGTGTGTAAGGAGGGGGGGGGGTTGATGGGCTGAGATGATTGGCTTGCTGGCCAAGGTGACGGTCCAGTCAAGATGCTCAGCCCAGGGCCTTTGTCACACACACGCACACACACACACACACTCGCAGCTCTCTCGCTCTCACACACACACACACCTTGGAACCAACGGCGCAGCGGTGCTGCCGGTACCTGCAGTGGTAAGACAGGCTTCCAGAAGGGTGGGTCGGGGGAATATGTGCTGCGGGAAGAAGCGATGTCCCTTTTTGTTTCGACCGTGCTCTCATCGACCGTGTGACAGCGGAAGCGAGGGTGGTGAAGAAGAACAAGAGGAGGAGGAGGAAAAGGAAGCACAGCTGCAGCAGAACTTCTTCTTGACAGAAAAGGTGTTTTAGACGCAACCTCAATAGGGGCTGTCACAGCACATGTTGGCCTATCCTTGCCCATAAACAAGCTGCTATGCCTTTGATCTTGGGTTGAGGCTCTGCGCTTCGGCGGCCAGTCAGATTGGGTCCATGGTCGGGAGTTGGCTGTTTTGTGACTTTGTCGTTCTGAAACAGGCGTGAAGCTCTACGGCCAAGGAACATCTCTTCTCCAGCGAGGCTTGCGAAAGCTCCAGTCGATACTTGGTTAGCGCTGCCGTGTCTGCCGTGCCATATCATTGGCCGGGGCATACTGTTGCAGTGCTGTACGGAGACACGGCCTTCTTCTTAGACATGGTTGTTGGTGGGTGATACTGGATATTGTGGAAGAGGAGGGGTCTGAGGAGAGATGCAAGAGGAGACAAGCTCTCCACTCTGTCAACTCGCACTGCCCAGTTGGGAATGATAACAACTAGATTCCTTTCCTCAATACATTCACCCTCAACCTTCATCTGGACTAGGGCCATCTTCAGTTCATACAGGCTATCTCGGGAGCAGACAATATGGTACTACAATCAGAAACTGAGATAGGTACTTGGCAACGGGATATCCCATGAACCCTGCAGGCACGACGACGTCGACCCAAAACAGAAGCTATTCCCACCAAGGCCTGGCCTACATCTTGTGCAAAAAACCACAGATGAGGGATCTAAATATATCGGCTTTATCGGCCCTACCCTCATTTGTACCTAGTCATCCCATTCCAGGCAAGGAAGCGAGAATAGAGCGTGCATTACAGTCATCCCGCCTGTACTCCAGGCCAGACAGGAAGGGCTTCAAGGCCGTGATGCTTCGGTCCACAACGGATCGGGAGAACTGCGGAATGGTAATCCCCTGACTTCTTCAAGGATGCCAGTAACGAAGAAACCCGGCTTACAGATATTACAACGCCGTGTTTACGGAGTAGGAAGCTGGATGAAAGGGTGTTGGCGTGCATCTAGCATTTCTTTCTGAGGTCGAGGTCCTGGTAGCTTCCCGCCGGCCATGACCGCACAGCTAAGCCTATAAGAAGATTTCAAATACCTGAACATGTATTTTTTGACTCTTCTGCTAATAGGTTTCTCCCCTTTTCGGTGGCCTGATCGACAATGACTGTGTTCAGACGTGCCACCTTTGAAAGTGTGGGCGACCTAAATTCATCAGGCTTTGGTCATTTTGATCTAACTGATGATAGCGCTTCTTAGACTCTAATACCTAGGTACCGTCAAGAGCCGCAAATTAATTAGGTATAAACCAGTCGTTCCAGTCCCAAGTAGGCAAGCGGCCGCCGCTGGTAGCCTCCTCCCGCACAATCCAGCTACACACAGTCCCATTATTGTAGAAAACTGGTATATTCGATCGTCATAATTATACATTTAGGCCGTCAGCTAAAACATTTTAGAGTCACGCTTGTCGAGGTCTAGCTGCGAACATGATATATATTCTTTCCCTCGGCCTCCCGATCATACTCAACCTTTTCCTTACCTATACTTACGAAGACCCACAGCTCACACCAAACCAGAACCCTTAGCCTTGTTTCACTGCATATTTTCACACACAAAACAACTCATTTCATTTACTCAACAGCCTCATATAATCAAGCCATCCTCACTCCTCCAAAATGTATCCCCTACATACTTCTGCCGGGCCCCGTCCAGCCTACCACAGCGGTATCTACACCGGCCGCCGCATCGAGAACGCCCACATCTACCACTCCCACCTGACCAACTGCACCGTCGTCAACAGCCACGCCGCCAGATCAGTCTTCACCGATCAGAACGTCAACGTCAACGCCCAAGCACAAGGTGGTAGGAGCTCGACTCTCGCCACAGCGCCCGGGGCACAGGCTGGTAACCCGCCCAGCCCCAGCGGCGTCAACTGTGAGGCGGCCCCGCTCACCTTCCGGGCCAGCGGATTCAGAGAGACCACCTTTGTCGACTGCTTCTTCTACAAGTGCAACTTCACCGAGACTACCTTCATCAGCGACCAGGCCCCTGGGGGTCGTTAATACCGCCATCGCCGAGGGAACGGTCCAGCCTACCCCCCTCCCCTCTCCCCCACCAGGGCACCCGCCGTCAAGGATAACCACTTTGGCGAGCCGCCCCCGCGTCTCTCAGCTCACCCTCGTGGAGCGTCCCAGAAACGAGCGCCAGAAGTAGGGAAAAGACCAGGAGATGATTGTGGTGTTTAGTCAAGGGGAAGGCGGGCTTTGCGATGATATTAGTCACGAGACGGCATCGTCGCGTTGGAAAAGAATGGACTTCCGAGGTTTCTTGAATGTCAGAAATCGTGATATTTGGGTTTGCTATTTTCAATTTTAGGAGTTGCTAGACACTTGAAGGCATATGGGAAGGCATATGGGAAGGCATATGGGAAGGCATATGGGAAGGCGTTGCTCGGGATCTGGGTTGACGATTTCTGATATCAATGATACCACACCACACACCATATAACGACATTTGCTTTTCTTTCGCGCGTCAAATCTTCCACGATTTGTAAAGCTACCTTCTGGATCCTCAGACGTTGATCATATAAGTAGTAAAACGAAGCATAATCCACTAATTACACACATCTTCCACGTCTCTTCTCTTGATGTCCCTCGCATATCATCATCATCATCATCTCGGCGTGAATCTCACAGCAATACCCAGAAAGACCGGTCCATATGCAACATTACACATGATCAGACTTGGAAAAGCTGAAATCTCAGACCTACAAGAGTCATTCGTATTCCCAGGACGGCTGCAATACGAAGAGACATCGGGTGTCAGATCTTAGCGCCCTGCTTCGTGGCACGCTGCAGCTCTTTGCCACAAAGGGGAACGTTGCTCTCGTAGTCGTTCATCTAGGCTGAGAAATCATCCGCTGCTCGTAAGGGTCTAAGCATTTGATTCCTCATTGACGATGCGGATGCTCGGGACTTTAGGATGACACGATCTGCAAAAAACTTTCGAACATTGATTTGCAATATGCTTGGGAGGCGGGAACAAGTCTATATATAAATTGGCCAGATCGCTGCCGGACAAGCGGCTGACATGTTTACGAAAATTCGTAGGACCTTGAAGATACTAGTAAGGTCATTATCACCCATCCTCTGTCGTCTTGAACATCCAGCCCCTTGAGCCACAACAATATGCACACTTCCACCATCCTCACAGCCTCCGCCTCCCTCCTTTCCCTGGCCCAGGCCCGCATTGGCGGCATCGGCGTGCCCTCTATCATCCAGCCTGGAAGCACCTTCGACCTGGTCATCGAGGGGACCGGCTACATCCAGAGCGTGACGGACGTGTCCATCGCCGTGGGCTACTTCCCGGGCGCTGCGGCTCCACTCGGCGGCGGACTTGGGGTGTTCATCACTGCGTTTGATCTGGGTGAGCCTTTTCTGACCGGTTTTTTTTTTTTCAAAAAAAAAATTATATGATGAGGCGAGTAAGTATGGCTGACTTTGTCCCGGCATAACATAGTTGCGGATTCCAACTTGAACCAGAACTTCAACAAGTCGGTGACGTTCCCCACTACGAGCTATACGGGGCCAGCGTTCTTCACTGCGAGCTTGGAGAGTCTCTATGGTGTCCAGTATGAACCGGTGTTGGTTCCTTTCAACGTGTCCATCACGGTTGGAGAGGAGACCAGCACGGAGTATGTGTTTGTTGGGCTTTCCTGAGTGAAAAGGCCAGGCTGGCAACAAAGGCGAGGGTGGTTATGATATGCGGGTCAGCTCCGAAGATGGTGGTGCGAAAGAGGGTAGGGGGGGTATCTGGGTGACAGCGGAGAAGAGAAGTCGACGTGGAGGCCGTGGGCGCTGACTTCAGTTCGAGTACTGGTCGAATATATCGTTGCTTAGCTTGGCTTGCACATCCGATGTATTTTCAAAGATGTTACAAGAAAAAAACAAGTCCCATGGCAGGAAAGGAGGCACAAAGTGTCCAACGTCGACTTCTAAACGTGACAGGCAGCACAACAAGACACGGCTCGAAGCAAGGCTGCACACATAGCGAACAATGTAGTCAAGGCAAGTAAAAAACAGGTGGTATCGTTCCAGCCAGCCGAAGCTCCTCCATCGCCCCGTGGATTTCTTGTCTTTTATCCGAGTGGTAGTGACCCCATCCAAATGCCCAAAAACACCATACACCCCGATAGAGTATCAAACACCACGAGCCTTCAGCTCGGTACCTAAGTAGGTATGCACAGCCAATTTCAGCTACCTATCCACCCACCCACCTACCCATCCATCCATCCCAAAGCGCCAGTCTTTCGCGAACAAACCCCTACGTTATGTATATATCACGTCGCCTTCCGAAACAACCGCTTCGTCCCGCCAACCTTCCCAATCTCCCCAAACTTGCCCTGTCCACCACCACCACCACCACCACTAGTCTGCCCCTGCGCCATATCCGCCGCCGCCGCCGGAGGGGGACCCGCGCCGCCACTAACAGCACGGATCTTCTCCTTGATGCTCTCGACCCACTCCAGACTCTCCTGCGGGATCTCCTTGCGCGAGCTCCGCGGGCCCGCCATCCCCAGCGTAAACTCACTGCCAAGCAACAAACCCCCCGACGCTCCTCCACCTGCACCACCACCACCCTCCTCGCCCTCGGTCCAGCTCAAGTGCGAGCTCGACCGCGACCGCCCCGTCGCACTGCTGCGGCGGCCCGAGTCCTCCGACGAGCTGCTGCTCGACGACGGCTCCACAACCCGCGGGCTGCTGCTGCCACCGACGCCACCGCCGCCGCCGTACGCAATCGGCGTGCGCGGCGGCGGCGGCGGCAGACGAGGGCCCAGCAGCAGCAACTCCTCCGCTCCCGTGCCGCTGACGGCGCGCTTCTTCTTGACGAATAGCGGGCTGGAGGAGCCTCCCATCGCGGAGACGGGCCGGCTCGGCGGGCTAGGCCGCGGACTCAGCGAGGGTCGCCCGCTGTGCTGGTGCTGGTGATGGCTGTGGTGGTGGCCGTTGTTGTTGTTGTTATAGTTGCTCATGCTGCTCGCCGACCGCGGGACGACGACGTCCCGCACCTCCAGCCGGCTCTCGCCGCCGTGGTTGGAGCGCCGGCCGTGGTGGATGGCGTACTCCTTGAGGTACTCGCCCAGGTCGGCCCAGCCGCCGCCGACGCGGACCATGACGCGCTCGCCGCGCTCGCCGACGCAGCGGATGAAGAGCTTGATGGGGGCCTCGCCGTTGGCGCGCGAGAGGTGGTACATCTTGATGTCTTGGTTGTTGCTGTTGTTGCTTCCGCGGGCGCGCGGGGCCGGGGCGAGCATGAAGGCGGGCGTGGGGGCCCCGCGGGAGCTGGCGCGCGAGGACATGGTGGATTTGCTGCGGGCTGGGTGGGAGGTTGGAGTGGGTTTGGGTTTGAGGTGGGGGAGTTGGAGGTCCGGGGGGTTGAGGTGGCTCATGGCTTTGGGCAGTGGGTGTTGTTGTTGTTGTTGTTGTTGTTGTTGTTGTTGAGACGAGAGCTTGATTTTGGCGGGGAGGTTCTGGAGGATGGCGCTGATTTGGCGCTGCATGTGGTCGTTGCCGTCGCCGTGAAGTTGGCCCAGTACTATCGGGCTTCCAAGCTTGTGGGGGAGAGTGCCACCGTTGTATGCAGATGCAGATGCAGCTGGAAATGCCGCGGGTGGTGTGGGCAGAGGGTCTTCCTCTTCCGGATCCTCAGGCACAGCGCCCAGAGGCAGAGATACAGATCGCGTCTCTCGTCGTGGTGGTGTGTGAGGCGAGGACCGGGTGGGCTTGACTGGCGTGAGCTCGGGCGAGGAGGAGAAGGAGGCGCGTTCTTCGTCGTCCACAGGAGAAGAGGCCGTGCGTTCGTCGGCCTCCTCAACGCTGGCAATGGGCCGGTCGGGATCGTCGGCATTCTCCACACTGATGACCAGGCCCGAGTTCACATTGACGCGGATGGTGTCGTCTCCATCCGCGTCCAGCTCGTCCTGTGCCGAGTCCTCCTCCTCCATCATGAGCTGCTCTCGTTCCGCAGCAGCGGCCTCTGCGTCGCGCAGCATGGTCTCACAGCCGGCAGCCCATTCCGCGTAACTGCGCTCTACTTTCTCCATGCGGTCGAGCCATTCGTCAGGCAGGGTGTCATCCCGGCCTTCGAGGTTGTCGAGCATGTAGTCGAGGCCTGTAGCCGCCTGCGTGACCTTGCGTTCCAGAACCAGCTTCATGACCTCGAATTCGTGCTTGGTCAGGGTCGACGAGCCCTGGCTGGGCGCGCTGTTGGCGGGATGGAGCTTTGCGGGTTCCAGATCTGGCTGGAGCGTTCTCCACCCGGACTGAATCGCGGACTCTGCATCTTCCACCGACGACAGCCACGACGGGATCCTCCGCAGAACCGTCAACCGCACACTCCACGCGTTCATGAGGCGCATCAGCTTGGACAGGTTGGGCAGGGCCTGGACCACGGTGGCCGTGATGACGGCCGTCATGTCGTCCATTCTCGTGTAGGAAGCAAGCGCCGCCGCCGCCGCCATGCCGAGGTGACGCTCCAGCGTGGGGCTGGCTGGTGTTCCGGGCCTCGACAGTGGGATGATGTGGTTGTGCAACACGTGGTTCTTGATTTCCTCGATCTGGAGCTTGTCCAGCTCGGCCTGGATCTGGTCAATGCGCGTCTCGTACCGCGCCAGATCAGCCTCCAGGAGGCTGCCGATGTATGTCTCTTCAGGTTTCGCAGCGCTTTCTTCTGCCGGTGTGGGCGCCAACATCGACCCAGAGCGCCCGCGCAAGGACATCTTGCGCTTCGAGTAGGGCGTCTGAAACCCCAGCCCGCCTTTCGAGGCCCACGACCATTTCCGAAGCTCCTCCAGCCACTCGTAGATATTCTTGGACGCGACGGCCGCGCGGATGGCAAAGCTCTTCTCGGACGGTGTCGCGGCGTCCATGCATGCCTTGAGAGGACCGGTCGGGGCGCGGAAGGAATCGAGGGCTGTCAGGGGCGACAGGTGGGAGATGAAGTCGTCGGGAGGTGGGCGCATGTGTGTGGGCGAGGACGCTGAGGTCGAGTTGGAGTGGTGATGTCGGCTTGCGAACATCAGTCGCGCCCCGGAGGGCGGGTGTATGGTAGGTTCTGTCATGTTGGTCTCGTTTTGGGAGCTCAGTGTGTTTGGTGATTTGAAGGGAGTGGCAGTGGCAGTGGCAGTGACAGTAGTAGTAGTACTAGTAGTAGTTGTTGTTGTATGTCAAGTAGCTGGTCGCAAGGCGCATTCATGACCAGCCTACCCGTGTGTGTTATGAACCTGAGAATGAAGCGTTGGAAGTGTATAACCTCGGGAGGCCCATACTTGACTGTCGAAGCAATGGGCTCGAGAGCGAGCTGAGGGGGAAGGTATCAGGCAAGAAGTGAGCAAGCGGCGTGTGGCGCTTGTTTTCTTCACAGAAAGCTGCTTGCTTCCTCCAACAGGCTTGACTATCCTATCCTGAAAGTCCGCCCCCTTTCGATGCGCGTTGCCGTATGTGGCAGGATCGGAAAGTAAAGTGAAAGTGGTCGGGTTTGTCTCAGTTTATTTATGTACCCGTAAGATCCGGGGCCCTACAACAAGTGCGACGAAGAAGTCTGTAGTCGCGCGGCGCAATGGCTGGAGTAGGGTGCTTGGAACTGGGCGGGCTTGTGCGTGGCAGCGAGTCGAAATGCCTGCTTGGAAAGCTTAGACGGAAGGCTGCAGGAGCTGACGGGAACCCAAGGCGGCACAGGCGTTTATTATTCGCGTTGGTTGGTGGTACAGCAGCTAGAGGAAGCTCAGGGGTTTGACGTGGTGTGGTGTGGTATTCAACGGCGCGTATGGATACCTGGGTGGTGGTAGTAGTAGTGAAGAGTCAAGGAGCGACAACAAAGAGTGTGTGTTGTGATATGCAGACCTGCAGTTATGATGTAGCAGTGCAGGAAAAGGGAGAAGGCAAAGAAAGGCAGGCAGGCAGGCAGGCAGACAGGCAGGCAGGGAGAGACCCCAGCACAGGGAGAGGCAAAGATGGAAGAAGCACAGACTGGATACTTTGTGTGTACACAGTACAGTAAGACACGGATCCCGACTCCCTGATGAGAAAAAAGGTCAAGGTCAAGGTCAAGGGCCAGCTGGTGAACCTTGCGCAGGCTGGAGTGGGTTTCAGCAAGTCGGTCAATGATTCAAAGACAGCATAAAAAAGAAAAGCGACAGGTCAAATACTCGGTAGTGTTTGAGCACAATGCACAGATAACTGTGGAGAGAGATGTGATGGAGGGACAGGAGTGTGTACGGTATGTGCGAGTAACAGAAGACCACCTGTATTTACTCGGTAGAAAAGGAGAGGACAAGGCCGACACACGACCTGGACGCGAAAACGATGCATTATACACACAAACGGGAACACATGATATGAGCCGTATAAAAAAGCGATATTGATTTCCAACAAGCATCCGCCTACCACGCGTTACCCTGGTCAGGATTATGCGCACGGATTCATCATCAGGAACATTAACCAAGGATGAGGACGTGGACAGGAAGAGGCCTTGTGTGGTCAAAAGTTCTTTCAAAAAGAATTACTTCACCACATCGGCTACTGGCTACTGGCTACTCAGACCCAGAAGGAAATTCAGGTGGAGTCAAGCTATTGAAACATCAAGAAGAGATCATTTTAAACTTTTTGCCGAGGACGGGGCTTCCACGTGTGCAAGTGCGCTGGAAATCGCATCACGAAATCAAAGTAAAATTAGAGTCCCGCAGCGTCACACAAAAATTGTGCAAGGTTTTTCCTAGGTATCGGTACTGCGTACTGCGTATCATAGTACTCCGTAACCCGCGTTGTGTTCGCGATATATGGAGTACTACTGTATGTCTTCTGCCAGAGCTTTTTTTTCTTCATGCATGCGCTGTCTGTCCTCTTAGAGCTTATATGCCAAGCAAAAGAAAGCCCGGCACAATGACGTGAAGTGTACCTTGTCTTGTCTTGCCCCTGTTTTTGCACATGTCAGATGCGTGCATCTTCTGTTCCTGTGCCTGAGAGAGAGCGGACCCGGGACCCCGTGCCAACTGGCAGAAGTGGCCAGGCCCAGGCCCTCCCTCATCGTGTCCGGGGAAGAAAGTCTTTCGCCCTCCGAGGCCAACCAAATCCACGCTGACCCGGTGGAGACGAGACTCCACGGGACCCGCGATTGACCCGCGATTGACCCGCTGAGTGGTTCACCCAGGCCGCCAGGATGGGCATGAAATTTCAAAGTGGGGGCGGCCGAGTCTTGGGGGCGAGACCACCGAGACGCGGTCTTGGGGCGCTGGGCCGGTCCCCGGATATAACCTCTTCAAGTTCCGGAACAACCGGGGAACATTGAAAAGGCATCGCTATGGATAGGCAGATAGATATACAGAGTACAACCACAGGTCCTCAAGAAGCAAGGACAGAGGCAACCATAGATACGGTGGTCAAGGGTACATCAGAAAGGGTAGCTCGGCGCTACTATTCCTCATCGTGAAAGCCCCATTTGGCAACTGGACATATCGCAAAGTACAGCCACCAGAATCAAACTCACAGAATCAAATGCTCTCCCCTACACGAGACGATGCATAGTATGCGAGCCATTTCATTCTTGATCAGCTATGCACTGTAGAATAGTCCACTGCAATTCCCCTCCAGTCATGTGTGTGTTAGTATGTATATCTTTCAAACGCACCAGCACCGACACTCGAATGCAAGTATATCCCCCATATGCCATATGCCATAGCATCTTGTGCAGTCCGTATTCCACACACACACACCCAATTTTTCTTATATCGAAATCTCCCCATTCGGCACCAGCGCGTGCGGATCAATGCCCTCCGACATGCCCGTCCACTGCCCAGCTCCCTCCTCTCCCGCCAGCTCCGACTCCAGCGGCATGTTGAGCCAGTTCTGCCAGCTTTCGTCCCCCACCTGCAGCTGCGGGAAATTCAGCCCTTCCACCTCCACAAACCCGCCCACGTCCTGCTGTTGCTGGTGCTGGTGCTGGTGCTGGTGCTGCAGCGGCATGGTGGTGATATAGCTAAACCCATCCTCGACCGACAGCGTTGAACAAGTAACAGGCGACACATTCCGGGACGACGACGACGACGAGCCCGACGAGATCGAGTCAGACCCAGACACCATCTCGACCGGCCACCCGTCCTCTGCCGCCGGAGCACCACCACCACCGCCAGCAGCCATGAGCGCAGCAGGCGGTGCCGTCGCATCCACCACCATCGTCGTACCTTGCGAGGTCCTGTCCTCCACAAACGGCCCTGACAGATTCGCCATGCCCAGCTCGTTCAACCCGGGATGCAGCGTGCGATTCTGCTGCTGCTCTCGCTGTGCAACAAGACTGGCGGCGGCGGCGGCGGCGGCGGCAGCGGCCCCATTCTGCTGCTGCTGCTGCTGCTGCTGTATCATCATCGAGGCGAACACGGAAGCCGTCGACGGCGTCATCGTCATCGCACCACCACCCCCACCACCCCGTCCCGTCGAGATCTTCCTCGGGATCCCCAGCGCGCGAGGGTCCGCGCGAGGGTCCGAGCCCACAACGCCCGAATCCACCACCACCGCCGCCACCTCCGCCTGTCCCGCTTGTCCCGCTTGTCCCGCTCCCGCCCCCGAACGGTGGTCAAACCCCGGCTTATTCCGAATGACATTGTCCATGAAGATCGCCGCATACTCGGCCGCGGCGTACGTGCCGCGCAGCGTGTTCAGCACGCGCATGCAGGTGTCGAAGCCGCGCTGCGCGGCCTCGCGCGCCGCCGCCGCGTCGCTCGTCGCATCGCCGAGCCCCTGCAGGTGGATCAGCATCGCGGGCATGATGACGGTCACGCCCGTCGTCGGGAAGAAGGCGTCCAGCCGCAGCGCGTGCAGCTCGCCCGCCATGCGCGTGATCTCGGCGGCCGCGTCGCGGCACTTTTGCCGCGCGATGGCCGTCACGTGCTGCTCGATGACTTGCTCCGCGCGGCCGGCGGCGTCGTTTGTGGGGGGGTTGTTGGGGTTGTTGTTGTTGGAGGAGGAGGAGGAGGTGGAGGCGGTGTTGTTATTGTTGTTGTTGTTGATGTTGTTGTTGCTATTGTGTGGTGTCGAACGAGGAGGGCGGATGAGTGGGTGGTAGACTTTGCCGACGGTGGTTTGGTACAGCATGTGCAGAAGACTGCGCTGCATGGCGACGGGGGTGCGGCCGGCGTCGATGTCGGTGGGGAGGAGGGGCCGGTAGTGGCAGGAAGGCGGCAGCGCGGCGGCCCAGGCGGAGAGCTCACGGTGCACCTTTTCGAAGCCCTCCAGGTGGTCGGTGATGAGGATCGGCACGAGGGTGGTGGCGGCAGCGGCGTTGGCGGCGGTGCTGGTGCCGGTGCTGCCGGGCCGCTGGCTGACGGCGGCCTGGAAGGCCTGCACGGCCTGCAGCACGTGGCCGACGAGCACGTACAGCCGCGCCTTCTGGATGCACATCTCGGCCAGCGCCTGCTGCATGCCGACGTCGTACAGCACCGGGCACTCGTCGGGCGCGAGCAGCAGGTTGTCGTCGTCGGCGAGCGCGCCCACCTCGAAGTCGGCCTCCTCGAGCATCGGCACGTCAAAGTCCTCGTCCTTGATGCGGATCAGCCGCGACATGCCGAGCCCGATCTGCCGGTCGCGCATCACGCACGACCACCAGACCTTCCTGCGCTGCCGCCGCTTGACGGGGTCCATGGCGGCGGCGGTGGCGGCGGCGGCGGTCAGGCTGTTGCGGTGCAGGCCCAGGGCTTGCGCCTGCGAGATGGCAATGCCGCTCCAGTGCCAGGTTTCTTTGGCGTCGTCCGGGGCTTCGTACCAGAAGGACAGGAGCAGCGAGGACTGCAGCAGCACGAACTTGTCCGTCTCGTAGTCCAGGTCGTGCAGCAGCTTTGCCGCTGACAAGATGGCTCGGCGGAGCGCTCGGCGGTTGGCGAAGCCCGCGGCAGACAAGTGCTCGAGCTTGATAAACGCAGACGCGGCAAACATGACCGACTGGTACAGCAGCAGGCTCACTTGCCCATGCCGGCTGCCAGTCCGGTCGCTCAGTTTGCGCAGGAACTCGCGCAGCTCCAGCACGGGGAAGTCAGGGTGCACATGCTCGATGTACGCCAAGAGAAGCTGCTTCTCCAGCGCGCGGTTCGGCAGCTCCAGCGCGCCCATGGACTGCAGATACCGCAGCCCTTCGCGGTTGATCTTGCCCGGGGCTGGCAGTTTCACAAACCCCGGTACCAAGGCTGACCAGGCCTGGGTTTCCTCGGCCTGGCCCCATGGAAGCTGGTCTGCTGGTGGTGGTCCAGCGGCATAGGTCCGATCTGTGCAGGAAGGGGGGGGGAGGGACAAGCCGGTCAGCAAACAGGTCTCGTGGGAAAGCAAAAAAAAAAAGTTGGTGGAACCTTGGCATTGACATGTGAAAGTGTCTGACTTGACTGACGCAGTGTGCTGCAGGAGAAGTGCAAAGAGTAACCTGGGGTAGCTGCTGCAGGGCGTGACTTACATAATTGTGCGCTGTGACATGCTCGGTTTGGATGCGAGTCACTTGCATACAGCAGGGTCTCTTCGCTCGTTTGAGGGTGACTGCATGAGGTCGATTTGGGCGAGTTGAGGGAGGCAGGATTGGGTAGGATCGTGGGATGCGCAATGGCTGCGTTCAGATGCCGTCTGTGAACAAGAGTGGACAGTTTGTTGTTAGAAACATGACTCCCTCACACACACACCACACACACCACACACACACAAAAACACAAACAAGGTCCGGAAGAGGCCCAAAACTCACCTTCGCCTCTTGCTCTCCGGTATGTGGCAATGGAGGCCCATATCCGCACAGTTGGTACACGGATGCCTCTTCTCAGAGTCGCAGCGCACTTTCCTGCTTCTGCAAATCTCACACGCTTGACTCGCTCGTTTCTTGACGGGTTTTGCGTTGCCATTGGCGTCGGTGCCCGAGTTTTTGCGTTTCTTGCCGCTGCCGCTGCTGCTGCTGCCGCTGCCTCCTGTCCCCGACCCCGACTTGCTGCTGGATGTCGTCTCACCGGAGTCCCCACCGTCTGGTCCAGAAGAATCCGAGGAGGGCGGAGAATCAGAGTGATCCGAGGACGAGCTGTGGTGGTCCGGGGAGTCTGCCATGTCCATGTCGTCGTCGTCGGCCATTTCCTCTTCCGTCATCGTGTTCGAGGCATTCTGTAGGAGCTGCATGATTTGGTCGTCCATCAATTCCGATTCGGCCATATTGATGATAGTTTTGTGGGTGTAACTCGCATACTACGCGACATATATAAGTGTTATTCGCCGTTAGATTTGCTGTTGTTATTCCACTTGCGGACCATCCGACCAGTCCGCATCCGGCGGGATGTTCTGGGTATAATCTTATGCCGAGATGCCAAACCGAAAACGAAGAAGATCCGTACAGAGTATCCCACGGCGAGATCCTACAACGAGATTCTATGATGAGGTTCCACGGCGAGGGTAGGAAGACGATGGAAGGATTCTAAAGGGCGGCTTCTAAATGTGGATTGCGAAAGTATGTATATGTTGTGGTGGAAGCACCAGGAATCCTGTCGTGGGACAGGAATGTAAATAGAGGATATTGCCAAAAAAAACACAACTCCACACTTGAGCATACGGAAAGAAAAGGAAGAGAGGCCAAATCGACCATGTCAAACCGGACAAGACCCAAGCTAAGTATAATAGATCGTGGTTTACCTACTGCATCTTTTTGCGGGGCCCCACTTGAGCATTCTACGGATGTGTGGGTCGGTTCCTGGGGGGGCGCGCGCGGCGCTCACTGCTGCTACTTTGTACAACAGGGCATCGATGTATAACACCTCTGTGTATTTGTAGCAGGTACTTATTTAGCAGTACTCTCACCTTCCATGACCACAAGTCTCTTCTTTGGGGTATACCACCCTCTTTTGACTCGCTTCCCACTGAATTTGCTTTGCTCCATCCTGTTTTTGTGGCACCTCACAAACTTCGTATGAGTTGCTCAGCCTCCGTGGGTTGTTGAGACTATCCGGTCACAAATGCACCCGTCACTCCGGGCGGTACTTGGAGGATGCAACGGCGAAAGCGGACATTTCTTTCTAACGCAGAAGCGGGTCCGTTTGGTAAATGGAGTAGTTCCCCATGGAGAACAGCACACAACCAGCGCACATAATCAAATAATAATTCCCACGTAGTCAGGCATCCTTGCTCACAACTGCTCGAACTAAGCAAAGTTCCGGTCTAGTTTGAGAAGCGCACCCTATCTAGTGACCCGCACTGCCACTGGCCCGCCGCAGCTGGTCAAGCTCCATCCTAACGTTCGTCGCGCTACACCGCCAGCCCAGACTCTAGCACGGGATACTTAATTATTTGCTGTCCTTGTTTTTTTTTGCTGTGCTTTGTTGACGACTCGTCAAGCTCACTACCCTCTCTGTGTCCTCGTGAGCGAGTCAAGCGAGACACCGGAGCCAATGTCGACTCAAGAAGACGGTGATTCCAGGGTCAGGTGTTGCTTCCATGTACCTTGAAGAAGGTCTGACATGACAGCTTGACAGCCCTGCGCCTTGTCGTTGTTGTTGTCGTTGTTGTTGTCGTTGTTGTTGTTGTGTCTCCTCTTTGGTGGCGCTGGCATGTGATAACAGCGGAAATTACGGATGAAGCTCTCAAGATGTATGGCAGGGAGTTCGCCGTGCATACGGAGCACAGTACTTAGTAGCTCCAGTCTCACTCATCAACCTTGTCAGTATAATCATGTATGAGCGTGACCATATTGGTTGACGCCAATACGATCCTTATAGGCTCGGCGGACCTGTCCCAAGATCCCAAGACCACCGAATCTAGCGTCAGCGGGCCAACTGCGCAGCTCTCAAGCCTACCTAGGTAATTGCATGCATCTCAGGTGTCCCAGGGGTTCATCACAACCAAAACCAAAAACACACTGTCACATCGATTGCATCAGCCATCGTCACGAGCCTCGGCCTCAAATCTATTCCCACTTTAGGATGGGTGCATCGCACAATCAGTCTCAATTTCCTCATCGACCGCAGTGCATGAACCCGCTTGCGCACGCCACACACACGCACACAGGGGGGGGGAAGGAGGGAGACGAAACGACCAGCATCAGCAATGCACCGCATCCCATTGATCCCCCCCAGACGATACACGAAATGCAACCCTTTTTGCCTTGTTGCGCTCTTGGCTGTTCATCAATAAAGAAAATCCACGCCTGTCACGTTGTTTTCCTTCCAGCCGGGGTTCCTGTCCCTTCTCGGTCAACTTCCGAACCAAAGACTTCAGAAGCTAACCTAACACACACTGCACACACACACCCACGTCGAATGGTTGCCGTTCGAACTTCCCGCTGCCCGCATCTGCTGGCTGCCCGCAACGGAGCACGGCACACAGCACCGGAAATCCGCTTTGCTCCGCTCGCAAAGCGGCTCCACAACTCCGCACTTTTCTCGCATCCCCACAAAACTTTTCGAAGTCTGGGGAAAGCGGTCGCTTCTCACCCTTGGTGCTTCTCCCGTTCTTTTCCGGGGCTGCGGATCCAGCGCAGCGTTCACCAAGGAGTTCCGATCCACTCTCGATGTTCTAGATCTATGGCGGTTCCGATGAAACCAAGTAGTGTATGTACACTACCTGAAGTATGAGTACCAGGTACTTGTGTGGCAGCTGAACTCTGATCATAGTTTTTTTTTCTTTCTACGAAGGCTACGATGCATCAAGCTCAGTTGTGTACCTAGTGATCTCCCGACTTTCGAGAACATCGAGGACCTTGACACTTTTCATTGAATGCGCCGGTCCTTACGTATATAGGCTACGGTAGTCTCCAATTGACAGCTTTCCTTATTCTTCATACAGCCCCTTTGGGCAGCTAGCTGGTAGCTGACATGAACTGGACTAACAACAGCCAGCGAGCCTCCTGTCCAGGTGCCGCGAAAATGGGCTGAACCTGTTCGGATCCAAACTACTCGTGCTGGCCTAAAATCGTCCCGCAACGCACTGTCGTCCCAACGGATCCGAGGCCCACCAAGGGCGTTTTTGCACCGGCGCAACTAAAATGGATTAGTGCCATTGAAGATCCTTACATTTAGGGCCACGGGGGGTCACCCCACCAGGCGTTCCTGGGAACTCTTGGCGCGCCGGTGCTAAAGTAAGTACTATCTTTCAAGATGATGACACGTCCCGCGAATCTTCGGCTTGGTCAAATTTGCATATTCACAGAAGCACCATATGGATGGTGAAGAGGCTGCCCAGGTGGGATGCTTCTTCCTATCGCTCAAAAGACAGAGCAATGCCACTCTGCAGGCCTCGAAGCACTTCTGATAGCCACAAGCAGTCATCCAACGGTAATAGATGTTCCAACTTTTTGCGTCTTCCTTCAACTAAGCAACTTTAGATACTATATCTCTGAAAACGTCAATATGTGTCATTCACTTTAAAGTCGGGTGCATCGGCATGTGCTCAACATCTGAAGGTGGCAATCTCCCTGCAAGTCACACCCCATGCATCATCAGGCCTCATCCACTGTCAAATCAAATGCTTTCTTGTTCCGTTCACTGCGGATAACTACCGAGTGCTTCAGCTGTACCCTCGTCGCTATTCGAACCAGTTGTGAGATCTTTCTGAACCAGGCATTCACAACCTAGTTGATCCCCAACGCAGCTCCGCCGCCAGCTGGCACCGCTGAGGCACTAACCCAGAACGCAGCATCCTAACGATGTAAGCAGAAAGGTTCTAGACAATTCATTCCAGGCTTGATAAAGCGTCTAGCGTCCTCTCTAGCACCTTCGCCTCGATCTGACCGTACTCTAAACCGCACAAGGCATACGACTTGCAACTCTCCCCGTCATGCTCACCTGATAATAGACGGCTCCTGAAGTCCATCGAGGCAACCTTGAAGACGATGAGTGCTTGAGGTTGAGATGTCGTGCTAGGAGGCGCATTTAAGCAGCAGGCATCGCTGGATGATCACGCAATGATGGCGGCGATGGTCGGCGGGCGCGAACGGTAGCGGCTGCTGTCGGTGGCGTTCTAGGCCTTGACGATCTCGGTATATACCTGTATGGCTAAGGTTACTTGGGTCGAGTGAACTGTGGCGACTGAGGACCACATCGGCAGCTTCGAGCTCTGAAGGGTTGAGGGTTGCCTTCCATCGTTTGGGTTGGCCTCAGACCGAGCAGAGGGACACACTGCTCTTGCCGGTTCAAGCCCATTCCATGCCCAATGTATCGACCCCATTCGCCGGTGATGGTGCAAGCCGATGGATGCTGAAGATGAAGGAAAACGAAGCGGGAGAGGGACTTCAGAAGACGGGTACGTACGAACGGTATGGCGACATAGACAAAGGGAAGAAGCGAGTGCTGCCTGTCGTGGTCGTCCTGGATCGGCTGGGCATGCAACAATAGATAACAACGAGGGTTGTTTCCTTCTGGCAGACCGTGACGGATCGCGTCGGAATGGGACTGGCCTTCCTTCGATCAAGCAACCAAAGGCACACCTTTTCGACGCCGGTTGTTAGCTGAGAACGAGAGATAAAGGGGGAGAAGTCGGTGAGTATCCCTACTTGGTCCCTTCCTGCGTAGACAGTAGGCTGTAGACATCGTGCCATGCATGAGGTCTATCTGTTGATGTTCCGTAGGCGTCCAGGCTGAGACGGCCAACAGGTAGGCGGCGGGTCATACGCAAGCACTTGATGCCACCACACAACCTTGGAAGCCATCCCCTTCGTGCTTTCCATGTGCAGTCAAAGCCGAACCTTGAAAGTCTTCAACAACATGATGTCCTTGGCGTCGCCCCCTGGACCGGGTCATCTGGAGCCAAGAAGGGTCTCGAGTACTTGAACTCCCGTTGTCCAAGCCGACTTGCCTCAAGGCCGGCCGTGACCAGAGTGCCACACAAACCAAGTTCACACTGGTTGAAAGTCAGTGGAGACTTGATGGTGCCGGAGCTGCCTTCCGCGAGTCAGACATCCACGGTGAGGTGCAACGTGTTTCCATCGTCGAACTGTCGTTCTCCTCACACAGAGCCTCATCGGCAGGGCTAATCAAGACTGGTTGCGTGTGTGGACCGGGACGGAATGTGGTTGTGTGATAATGACCAACCCTCCCATTTCTCTGCAATCGTCACGCAGGCGTGCTGACAGGCGTGAAGTGGCGTAGACAGCCAGGCAGCGGTGCTGTCAAGATCAGATATAGGTACCGTACCGGCAGCATGACCAGTCGATGTGGCGATGATGCCTGAACAGCACCAACATCGCTGTTGTACCTGTGCCCGTCTCAAGAAACAGGGTTCAACTCAGAATGCTGGAATGTCCTGGAGGTCGGAAAAATGGTCTCGTCTCGATTGGCTCCTGAGGTTCCCATCTGGATCACGTGGGCAGCGCTGAGTATGCTGAGATGAGACAGAAACGTGAGGCCTGCAAAAGAAGTATGATAATAGTAAAGTGAGACATGGTGTCGGAGACCACGAACAGTATTGCCAGCAACCGAGGGCTCCTGGACTTGGCTGGCCCCCACAGTTGACCTCGGGAAGACCAGCCGAAATCACATGCATCGATTCTGCACAAAATTGGCTTGGACATTTGTGCCAGATAGTTGCGTGCGTTGTAAGGTTTGCCAGCCAGACAGACGCTGGGGCATTTCTTCGTCTGGCGCTGTGCTGTCGTCCTTTCATAGCAGTGTCTCGAACCCAGGAAATCGGTGATCGTCGTCGACTGAGGTGCTGTGCACGATGAAACATTATCAGCAGGGCTGGGGAGCTAGAGAGCAGCCATTCAGTGGATCAGTCTCGGGAGGAGCCGCCACATGTGCAGGCCCCGTAGCGCCCACATGTCAATCATTCCAGGCCGCTGGCCGCTGGCCGCTAAGTTGCAGCGGAAGTAAGCGGTATTAAACCGGCCGGGGGGCTCTTCCTACAAAAAGACTCTATAATGTGATATAACCGCCAACATACCCACACTCTTTCACATGCACAGGTACCGTACGCGAATACGCACGCTTACATTTGTACTACCAACAGCGACCTTCCAAGACTTCATGCCTATTCCTAATGCGGCTCGGGGCCTTGGCTCACATCAGATATACTTCGCAACTTCGTTTCAGGGGCAATGCGCGTAATCACAGTGAGAAAGGCAAACAAACCTTATCTTTGTCTAAGTACTGGACTGACAACTTGCCCCCTCAGAGGCACGACTCATCAATCTAAATATAAAGTTTGTTAAACAAGACACCTGGGCATTTCATCCAACGCTTCTTCTGGCCACGGTTGCCAAGATGTGTGCTTCGTGATCCAATCATCCTCGTCGTCGCCCGATCGCTCACGATGGCTCTGTCAAACAACTGGACCAGAGTCGTTGCCATCGGGGCACTGCTCGTCCTCTGGCTGGTCTGGAGCATCAACTTCCTCAGGCCCGACATCGCCCACAACGAGATCCTTTCCAAAATGCCTAACCTCAGCAGCAGCACCACCACCACCACCACCACTCACAACAATGACCTCCGCCCTCTGGTCCTCTACACCTACGCCGAGTCGGACAACGCGCGCCAGAACCTAGCCTTCTTCCTCCGCAACGGCCTGAACCACAAGGCCGACTTCGTCTTCGTCTTCAACGGCGAGACCGACGCATCCGCCATGGTGCCCGCGGACCTGCCCAACATCCGCGTGGTCCGGCGGCCCAACACGTGCTTCGACATTGGCGCCCACGGCGAGGTGCTGCGCACCGACGACCTCTGGAAGAAGTACAAGCGCTTCATCCTGATGAACGCCAGCATCCGCGGGCCCTTTGTGCCGACGTATGCGTCGTCGGGGTGTTGGATGGATGCGTTTCTGGGTCGAATCACGGACGAGGTCAAGGTAAGTAAAAGACGAGAACTCGTAAAAAAAAAAAAAAAAAAGAGAGAACGGTGGGGGGAGGGGGCCCAGCCCAAACTGAAATTCTAACCCCGCCATCATCATCCACCACAGCTCGTCGGCACAACCCTCAACTGCCTCCCCCGCGTCCACATCCAGTCCATGCTCCTCGCGACCGACGACATCGGCATGGCGATCCTGCTCGACCCGGCGCTCGCCCTCACCGCCGCCGAGGACAACGCCTTCGGCACCGCGCACGACCGCATCGGCCTCTCGCCGTGCTTCACGACCATGGCGCTCGCCGTGCACGCCGAGGTCGGCATGATGTCGCTCATCGAGTCGCAGGGCTACCGCGGCGACGTGCTCATGACGGCGCCGCACATGACGCGCGGGAAGTCGTTCCAGGAGTTCTGCGAGGCGATGGGGTTCCCGGATGACTTCCTGTATCGGGATCACTACCTTGGCACGAGCGTGCATCCGTACGAGACGATATTCATGAAGGCGAACAGGGAGATTGACCCGGTGCTGTTGGAGAAGTTGACCGAGTGGCACCTGGCGGCGAATATGACGAGCTGGGATACATGTGGTCGTTGAAAGCAAAGGGAGAAACAGCGGGGATGGCATTGAAAACTTATAGAATGCATGTGGGACGGCGTTGGTTACACTTGAGCGGAGGTTATGTAACTGTTTTGTGTGCAGAAGGCTGTGCCACCAAGATGTCGCGGTTGTATTATAGATTCAGGTCGCGAGATTTGCTGGTCAGGGATTCTCAGGACCCACCAACTGAACAGCCTATGTCTATCAGTTATTTACATGCACATCACTGGATGGATACTGTGGATTAGAACAAGTCTTGGCGCAGGTGCTCTTAAGAAGGCTGGATTGCTCAGCAAGCAATGCAATGCTCGGTTACTCACTCTCAACTTGGTGTCCACGATGCAGGATAAAAGCTGCGGGCAGTTCATACTGCGATATGACTACCAGTCATGGCTTGTGCCGCATTCGTGGTGTACGTTCAGATGTAGCAGGCAAAGAGGCTGCTCTTTGACCCAGTTAATTTCTAGCAGTCCGTATCTACAGCATCCTCAACCTGTGATCCAGCAGTTGTCTCATCCGGGGACACCCGTCCCCACTGCAGCATCGCATGGCTCCTTTTCTTTCACAGTGTCGCCATCCCGTCCCATAGTTACGTCCCCGTCTTGGTCTTCGCCGCTCCCTTCATCCGATGATCCAGTCTGGGAATCATCATCATCTTCCTCCTCGTCGTCGTCGGCCTGTGCCATCATCGCGTCCCCCTCATCATCAATCTCAGTACGAGACGACTCATCCTTCTCTTCTGATGAGTCCGCAGTTAGTCCGGCGTCAGCGGGCTTCTGCTGCAAAGCGTCCGGACCCTCAACAGCAGTGACACTAGTAGCAGCAGCAGACGCATCCACCGAGACAGTGCCATCGCTTGGAGGTGGAGCTCCCCGAGTTCCCGTACCCTCTCGCACCTCCGCAGCCGGCTCGTCAGCACGAGAAGCTAATGGAGGCGGTACCACTCTGAATCCGTATTGAAAGTCCGTCGCAGGAGCCGTTCTAGGCACAGCAGGAGCAGGAGGAGGTGAGGGGAAGTACTGTGGATACAAGTGCGGCTGCAACACCACATTCCGAGCCGCATTCAGGTGGGCCAGTAACTCGTGGACGAGTGCCAGCGAGTAGTCGATTGTCCTGACGTCCACCTCGAGCGGCCTCCTAGCCATGTGGAGCACTTCGGGTCTGACGGCATCCACACACACCTCAGCGCGGTTGAGGGGGTGCACAGCCGACTCAGGAGGGATGTTTTGTGGTGCAGGGGTGGCGCGAATCTGGCTTGCCAGGGCTTGTGCACCTTGTAAAGCCTGCGTCAGAGGATCGATCTGATGCTGGCCGCCATTCGCATGTCCGTTGGGTTGAGGTTGTGCGGAAGGAGTTTGAGGAGGACGCCCACGAGGCGCTGGACGGGAGCCTTGCCCGCTCGCCAAGGCTGGACCCGCCACAGGCCGAGGGGCTTGTCCGGGCGCCAAGGTCGGGCCGGCTGCCGTCGGCGGGACTTGTCCAGGTGCCAAAGTCGGGCCCACTGCTGCTGGGTGAGGAGCCTGTCCAGGTGCTAGCCTTGGGCCTGCTCCAGGATGTGGAGCTTGCCCAGGTGCTAACGTCGGGCCCGGTCCAGGAGAGAGGTGGTGGTGCCCCGGTGCGCGCGCTGGGTCGTGGACCGCAAAAGTGGCATACGTCCGTTGTGAGTCCCGCGGTGGTCGTCCCATCGGCGCGTTGAAGTCATAGTTTGCCCTTTGTGCAATGGCATAGTCGGCTGGTTGGTTGGCAGGAGGCGGCGGTGGCGGCGGGAGAAAATGTGAAGCCGGAGGTGGCGAGGGGGTGGGCCTTTCCCTTTGGTGCGACCGGACGAGGGGAATCTCGGGCTGGGGGATGTTGCCGTCGAAGATCTTGTCGCGGTTCTTCCACCAACTTGTGATGGTTGAAATGGGGACCTTCCAGAACGTACTACACTCCTCATACGTCGGGGCCCTCATCCACTTCTTGGAACCGTCCGGCACTGGACATAGAAATTAGACAGGATTGAAGGGCGCTATGGTTTTGGACATGACATCAATATACATACTGATCCTGGGCTCCTTTTCCACGGTGCCGTCGGAGCCCTCGCGAGGTCGCATAGCTCTCTGTTCAACACGGCCATTAAAGTAGTAATTTGGGATGTCTTCAACCCGGTGATTGATGAGCCAGAGGAGAACATCCTGTTTCCTCTTCTTGTTATACGAGGTCTTGTGGTGGAGGACTGGCTTTGGCTCTTTCCACTCGCGCGGCTTTGGTTTGGGCCCTTTCTTCATCTTGGGTCTTGGGGTGTAGTCGCAGAACCTGTCTTTCCTGGAACAGAAGCCACAGCTGGGCTTTGCTTCATTACACTGGGGCACAGTCAGATGGAACATGTTGCAACTTGGCCGAAGGGAGCCTGGTGGTCTCTGAGTTTCGTTGCCTATACGCACTTTTTGACGAAGCCGGCGGCACTCAGCGCACGCACCCTAGATGTCATGCCATGTCAGCCATGCTCGCGTTGCTCGTTGTTGTCTAGTGAGAGGTAGATGACGAAGCTTGTCGTCGCTACACTTTCAAAGTGACTTACAGAGGATTTGATGTGAGGTCTTCGCCTTTTCTTGATCTTTGCAGCCGGTGCCTGTGGTTCCTCATCCCCATCAGCGTCGGCGTCTCCATCTGCGTCTCCTTCCGCATCGGGTAGTTCATCGTCCGCGTCTCTGAGAGCGGCTAGATCTCCCAGCGCGTCCCCAAATTCCTCGGGAGACGCGTCCATTTCTGGACTACACCTGAAAGCCGTGCTTTCTACTGTGCAAGTGGATGGTGGCCATGCGATTGGTGATTCACTGCCAGCGTCCTCCGGTCTAGTGCAGTTTTGGGCCCGATCGATGTTTGGAAGCCGGAATGATTCGATTCGGACTCTTGCAAACAAGTTCGTCTGACCAAGTGCACAGCAATACTAACAGTTGGGTGTCGACAACGGCGGGTCTTAGGGGTGCCGGGGTCGGATGAGATGAGATCGGCTCGTTGATATTCGGAGCCGTCGCGGACGTGTCCGGGAGAAGTTTCGCGCGGCCGTGCTTCTCCGGAGCGGACCCGCTTTGAACATTTCTCAAATGATGATTGGCCACTAAGTGCGGCGCCCCAGTGATAGGGCCATCCCTGTCGTCCTTAACTCCGACGACATTCATCATCTCCCACGAAAACACACCGTCAAATGCTCCGTATCAACTTGTGCGTTACACGATACAGCATTCCTACAAATCTTGGATCCTATCACGTATAGGTCATGCTTGAAATGGTCAGTACTCGGCATATAGAGACATGGAAGAGAGATGATTTACACTTAGCACTCCAGTATGTCAGGCAAACTATAGCACCCACTAACCACTCAGCCCCTGAACATGCTCGAATCTGGATATTCAAATCGCCATACTTGGTCGTGGAAAGGCAATGGACCACTTGGTTCTCGGATTTTGGAAGGGATCTGTAGTTTACCTTCTCCAGAATCACTTCCGAGCCTGCTCCGGTCGCTCTCCGGAACTGCCGTCGAATTTCCACCAGGTAGGTAGAGTGTACCCGGTCACCGCCTCCGCCCCCTGATCTGAACATGAACTTTGTTGATGCGATGGGCCCGCCGCATGAACAAGATTAAGTTGGAGGATCTCGCTGACTACCTTGGCATTCTCACTCATAATTATACACAACATCGGAGAATGCCGGGAATGCCGTGAACGCCGTGGCTTCAAGTTTGGCTGAATGGAGGCAAGCCTTGGCTCCGGCCTCCGGGCTCAGGTTATGGACCGAGAACAGGCTGTTAAAGTACCCAGGTAGACGATACCTTCCAGCGAGTCACTTGGTTGAGGATAATTCAACATCACAGGAGAGTGACCGTTTCTCCGGCAGTACGGGCCACGACACTGATACCTACCTAAGTAGTTATCACCGATCTGTTCACACAACTCGCATCCAGAGTTGTGTATTACCTACACTGGGTGCCTTGTATCTCCCCTGTCTATGCTGGTCCTGAGAACAACCCACAGTTACACCTATATATCAGCTTCTGGGATTACACAGAGATCAAGAGCAGAGCTATTGTCCATACCAACATTGAACACATCTGGAGTTGCATGCTGGTATAGCTCGCCCCCTTCCTGGACTGGTCCATAAAGCAAATGAATAGGGGTCCCAACTGTGTACATACCTCTGTCCATCCACAGATTTCAATTCCACACAACACTGACATCTGTACAAGAGCACAAACACAGATCCCGCAATTTGTAAACGCTCCTGGATCATCATCACTTCTCAAGCCTTTAGAACACTAGATATAAAGATGTAATTTTGCAATATTGACCACATCGATGATATTGGTGTATTACATAAAGGTTCTCTGACTCAATACTCAATCTCGGAGCTGATATTATGCAACCCTAACCCTGGTGACGTCACTGGATCCCACCGTTGACTCTGACAGTGCTCAGTGACCAGATAATACCAAGCAGCAAGTGGACATGTGAATGCTGCTCCAACTATCATGAGAAAGTTTACGGTTCAAAAGTGGAGAGAAAGGCAGAAAGCGAAGGTCTGAAACAGTGTGTGTATTCCTAAACTGATGAATTGATGCTGCCAAATGAGACAATCCTACAGGAGTGTGGCGCAGGGTCCAGATGTCCCTGGCATGAACCGCTGTAGTGAAACAAGCATCCCCAAAACACGAATGTCCATCTTACTCCTTTACAACCACCACCACCACCACAATCATCGCCATCCCTAAGCTTCCTCAAACCAGAAACGTTGTAAAGACACCCAACCAAATCCCTCCCCTACACACACCTAAAATGCCTCGCCGCTTCGAAACCGACGGCGACGACGACTCCCGCCTCCCAGACGGCATGACACGGATTGGCTACGACGCCGACACCCAAGTCTACACCTTCCGCGACGCCGCCGACGGAAGTCTCTGGGAAGGGCCCCCAGGCTGCGAGTACGGCGTTATGACCCGCGTCGCCGGCGCCCCCAAACTCCCCTCCGTCGAGATCGACATCGAAGCCAGCCCTGCCGACGCCCCTCCCTCCTACGACGAGAGCGAGGCTGCGATTCCCTTCCTCGACCACGCCGCGTATACGAGTCGAGAAGAGCAGGAACATCACATGCGGCGCCGGCCTGGGCTATGGGGTGTTGGTATTGGTGGGAACAGCATGGCGCGGCATTGGCGCTCCGAGCTGATGCCTCTGCTGAACTTCTTCATGATCCTGGCGCTGTTCTTGATAGGCTTGTTCTGGTTCCTGGGTTGGATGACCAGCTCGCACAGCCTGTCCACCTGCGGAGCCGGAGGGCATGCTCATCAGATACAGAGGGATGAGACGTGTTGGAGTATTGCGCAGATGCATGAGATCGAGGTCGATCAGCTACGGGATGCGAATCAGGGCATCAATTGCGACTTTTTGTTGGTGGGAGGGCTGATTTGCGTGCCTGCCATGCCCAAACTATAGAAAGACATCCTGATGATGGATACGAAGATGTGTGGCGAGAGAAACGGGGACTCTTCAGCTGGGTACATGAAGCGATCCGATATATGGATGGAATACGGGATTCATCTGTACCGTGGAACATTTCTCAGGTCTTTGGGGCGGCGTTGGGGTTTGCATCTTGAGCCCAGAGATTCAGCGCTGAGGAACTTTGGGGCAGGGGAGAGACAATATGCTCGTGTTTTCTCTTACGGATACGGATGCGTTCTCGCAAGGTCTCACAGGACTGCATGATCTTGCAGGAATATTCTCAGTTCCCATTGGCCTGTGTGTTCTGCTGCAGCATCTATCAGAGGAAGCGTTGAGCGTTTCCGGGACACTGGTAGCCGGACAAGTAGCTTTCTTTCGCCTCTACTCGGTCACATATCTGCTGCAGCATGTTTATGGTTTGTCTGGAGCAGTGGCGGACGACCACAAGATACGGGGGCGGAAAAGCTGGAGCAAAAGCATCCGCGACTTTTCTTATTCAAGACATCTCGTAAGGAACTCGTGATGGCCTCGTTTACATGGAAATCACAACACGACAGCAGTACTTGGGCCATGCTCACTCGCATTCCACACAACGGACCGCCTCTCTCAGCACGACAGCCGCTGCAAAATCCGGGGTACCGCACGCTTGTCTCACCCAACGAGGCGATAGCCGTCGCCACACATTCCTGGCCAAGCGTGCTGCACATGTGACAGCTCGGATGTCGCCCGCGTCCCAGGTGAGACAAGATATGCCTTGTTCGTGACAGCTCGTCCAAGTGCTAATATCACAGTTGAATGCCTATCTAGATGCAGACACAAATTGAGTGACTGTGGCATTGTTGGCATCCCACCATTCTATGAGCGGTTGTCGCGCCCAGTTGCCATCGGAACATCAATGACTGCATCGAGTTTGCCACTGTGAAGGCACACCATCTCGGCCTCACCGTCCCTGATAATCTTTTCCTGGCAAGATATTGCCGGTGCCCGACTTCTCGATAGTTCACAGGCTCAAGACATCTGGAGCTGCCCAGGCAGAGCACACGATGGCTGACTGCCATGAGGATCATGGCGTAAAATTATATCCGGTCCGAAGCCACTTTGTTTTCGACACTGAACTCGGGGTACCTAGAATTTCGGCTGTGCTCTTCCCAATGGGTCTGAAGCAGTGAGCCTGCTCTTCTTCGTGTAACGATGGAAGCATCCTGTTGCTGATACCTTCACCTTCCATGTCGTGGATCCTCTCCAGGGACGGTGCCCAATCTCCGGAAGGCCGGAATAGTCATGCCGGTGTGACGATGTTGACGGACTCATGAATGCCCAGCGGGTAGGGGTGGGTGCCTTCCTTCTCGCTGCGGATCATTTCGTAAGTGTGATCGTGAAGAGATGTTCCGATACTCGACGATGTTGGTGGCGAGCAGTGATCGAAAGCGGAGGCGGAATCGTATTCCTCAGCCCTGCCCCTGGCTGCTACCTATAAGGGGAGTGCTTATGATGAAGCCTTCAAAGACGCCCCGGCGCAAGTACTTCAGGCCTATCTGTACTCGTCAGTGGCTATATGTGTGCTTACTATGACTCTCAGGGCAATGAGCTCGCTATTTACTCTCACCAGCCCATTTCTCGTACCAACACGAAGCCTGTGGCGCATCCCAACCGAATCAGAAAGCGTTGATATCAGAAATGGCGCTGCCGCCACCGGTCAGACCGGACTGTTGGGCACCTGCAGGCTTTTGTTGTTAGTTCTCTTCCAGCTCTAAGTGGCTGAAGTTCTCAGAGAGCACTAGCGTTTTGTGGGTTCTGCTTATCGTTGTCGCCTGTGTGACCACACCAAACTCTGGGAAATGACGTTACTTATGGGGCACCACTCGGCCGAGTCCGGCCGAGTGCTTTGAGTGGCTTTGAGACTTGGAGCACTATCATGGGGCCCTACTGTTTGTCCACTTCGGCGCCCAACGCGAGATGGACACTCAAATCGTGGGACTCCTGTTTGGGTTTCTTTTCATGGCTACTTTGTACGTGCATGCCCAACGTTCACCTCACCCCTGCCAAATTGCTGTCAAAATGCATTAATTGATAGCCCAAGTCGGCTGATCTGGACCCTCGACTGATTTCTCATAGGGCACATCACAACACCAAAGGAAACGCCAAAAAGACCCTGAATCTGAACTATTCAGGGACCAGATTTGGCACCTTGCACGTGTATCTCGCATTCGTACTGAGTGTTTTCCTGTTATCAACGACCAGTTGACACCATTTACGGTCTCTTGTAGTCGATCATGACATAGCTGCTGGACGTGGTGGCTTCAACTCATTGTCACACATGTGCCTTGTCTGAAGTCGGCGCTCACAAGACATGCTCACAGTCCTCCGCGATCCGGGGCAAAATGCTGCAAATAAATGAGAGACCGACCGAGCAACCAGGGGATCCAAATGTTGACCATGGATTCCATCACGGGGTGCGACAAGACCCATCTGGCACGATCAACCATGCTCGTGTCCATGCGCCGTAGCCTCGATTAAGCGTCCGACTTCTTCTCACAGCGTGTTGTTTCGTGCTTGATCTAGAGCCAAGGGCGGCGAGCACTACCGGAGCAGTCCGCCATGACCAGCCTCCTTTTAGAAAGGGTCCTTGCCGCTGAGCTTCTCCCGACCTCAACTTGCTTCTCCGTGGCGCCTCGGGCCGGCTGCCCAAAATCACACAGTGCCGTTCTGAAAAAAATCTTCAAAGACACAAGAATGATTTGAGTGATCTGCTTCAAAGCATCTCCGGTGCGCACGGATTCCGTTCTTTTTGACTGGATTCCGCCGAACTCGTGGCGAGCAAGTGTGAGAGGCGCGTGGGTCCACGATGGCTTGAAGCCACATCGCGTGTTCAGCCCTTCCCTGTCCCCTGAGAATCTGCCATACCATGGTCTGCAACACCATTTTCTCTCGTTCTCTTTTTTTTTTTTTTTTTTTTTTTTTTTTTTTTTTTGGAAAAGGGCCCCCCCTTCTGGAGACTTCCCTCGGGCCGAAATGCCTCGCACTATGATGTCTGGATCGATGTCATTTTG